>JAVQJL010102159.1:0-27689 GCA_036024295.1 Nannoperca obscura
ATATATATATATATATATATATATATATATATGTGTATATATATCTATATATATATATATATATATATAAAAGTAAGAGAAGAAGAAGAAGAGAGGGAAAAAAGCACTCTAGAAACATCCCCAGGTGAGAGCCTCAGAATAAACTGGGCTGCGATGTGTGATTTGTAGATGTATGAGAGTCATGGTCTCCATCTTCACTCCTCATTACTTGATAATGCTAATTGGAGAGGAAGAGATGGAGTGGATTTTACGCTGCTGATTGTTTTGATTATTCATAAAGTGCATTATGGAAAAATCTGTTTTCAACTTGAATTTCACACCTGTTTCATGCGTATGAGCACAAATGTGCACCATCACATATCCATACACAAGTTCTATCCCATCAAAGTTGGGTAAGCACTAACGCAACAACACTAAATGGAAAATCACATCTTCGTGTAAGTGCTAATTAGTAAGAAATTCTAATCAGGTTTGTCTTTTCTTCTGTTAAGTTGTAAACCAGAGGGAGGCAAAAACAAACAGTGATTTAAAAAAAAATCTCAAAATAACCTGTGGAAACAGCGTGCGGGGAGAGATACAAAAGGGCACAGATGTGGGGGAGTGACAGTTAGCAAGCAAACAGTTGTCGATTTTAACTTCAAGCTCACGTGACCTTGGAGTGAGACAGCAATATTTATTTTTGTCATGTGAACCGCGACAATGTTTTGACATCTGATTTTGTTCCATCTCTCATTAGAGACAGTCTTGATTGAAACAAATAACTGAGTTAGCCAAAGTACATAAATTAAACAGTAAACGAGCTAGCATTAGTTTCCTGAGCGTGTCATTTTCCACGTGTGTGTTGTAGCTAGACAGCAGGCAAGCACTGACCAACAGCTATCTCTTCCAGACAGTAAACAATATCAACAACAGTCAGAACACTCAGTTATAATTTAAGAACATAACTTTTATTAAAATGACAGCTTGTCCTGTCAGTTCATGAAACTATAGCGTTAGCTAACGTTAACTCAGCATCCAAAAAGGAGACTGGGAGGGTCAAGTTAGATGATATTTGATATCTTAAGCTTTAAATGTCAGAGGTAACTTACCAGCAACTTGTTATTAATACCATAAGTGGAAAACTACTTACAGTAGCAGTAATCATCCAATATAATGCCACATTTTGATGTAAGTATTAAAGTAATGAAAAAACACTTTATCACTAAATTGGTCTGGTTTTCTAGATACAGATGAACTTTGATGTTGATTAAATATTTTTAGTGTTATAGTTAAGTCGTGATTTAAGGCGAGTACTTTCTCATCTCATTTTTCATCCATTATGAGTTTATAATTTCTCACTTGTAATTGAAAACCAAATAAATTGTGTTTAATATAATACATTTAATACATATTCTTGTGTTATTTAAATATTATTTTGTAGCACTCACCGGGTGTACAGTTTTGTTAGTGTCATTGTTTGTTTCTTAAAGTACTAACTGGCCCCTCCCAGACAATCCTGACTCAAACAGTGATCTCCTATGAGGACCACAAATATACATATATATAAAGCATCACAGCACTGTCTCGTCAGGATTCAAGTCTTTGTATCCACTCCTCAGAGGTTGAGAGCTCTAACTCAGTGGGCCTTGCTCAGTTTTCCCGCGGGCCTATCGGATCATTTTGGAGACGAAAGTGGAATAAAGTGTAAGGCAGCCAGGCAGAAAGTCGCTGGAAGCCATTTTACTGGAGTTGAACTTGAAGAGATCCCCTTACCAAAGGTACAATTCAGCTACGTTTCAAACATCTCTGCAACCCTCTCTTACAATCAATACTTTGTTTTTACGGCCGTCCTGCGGTCAAAGAAACTGAGACATTCCGCATGTGTTGCTCTGTGTGTGTGTGTGAGAGAGAATATACAAGCCTGCATTCCCATTGATGTGTTAGTATTTTGTTGTACTTCTGAGAGCGTAAGATCTTATCTTTAATGTATGGCCAATAGTAAGCCTGTAAAATAATGTAAGATTTTAAGGATTGGAGCCCAAAAGTGCTTACAAGCCTCAGGTCGTCACAAAGAACAAAATATTGTACGGGTGATTTTTGGCTCAAGCCATCTTTGCTATAAACAGGCGCTAAAGATTAAAGTTGGTCCCTGGGAGATCAGGCAGGCCTCCAACTGTAGCTTGAAGATTCGCTTTTTGATGTTTTGATGTTTCGAAAATCGCAGATCTCAAATGGTATTTGCCGTGATGCTGACATTAAATGCATGAGGCATTGGTATTGAATTTGAGCTCAGTGTCTGCAAGGCAACAGGCGAGTGCTTCTTTTCTTGTTCTTCTTTTTCATCGGGCACATGCAAAAGCTGCAATGTATTCTTTTGAAATTTCTCCTATTAATAGAAGAACTTCAGGATCACCTCATTTATAAAGAAATCACCCTTAGAAAATTAAAGATTACATTAATAGGGCCATTTTTTTAACCATACAGTCACTAGCAGCCCTCTGATTAACATAAACATCCTTGGACACATGCCAGGCGTTTGGTCCCCCCCCCCCCCCCCCACCTTCCTCTCCCTGTCTCTCCCTCTCTGTCAGTTGTAAATGAGCCTGTGATATTCCAAGAAGAGCTCTGCACTGTTCCCTCATCGATCGGCTGGCCAGATTAATATCAATCGTTACGTTTCGCCTTTACTGGGGCTGTGGAGAGTCAGAGGAAGTTTTAGTATGCCTTTCATGCTCCCTCTTTGATAAGTCAGGCAGTAACGACCACGGATGGGGACACAAGGTTTAAAAAAAACAAAACACATATATTATGAAGCAGCTGCCGGTTTAGATAATGTGAGGTCAGGGACCAAGAGCACATGGTGTCACAAGTATGAATGGATTCAGGAATTGTGATCAGAACTGTACTGAGTGAGAATATTCAAGTACATTTATGCAGAGATGTGACATGACATATAAATCATTTTATTATTTATTAGCATTATTATTTCACTGTATTTCTAAGCAAATAATGAGGATCTGAATAGGGAGGCTGTGAATGATGGTAAAAGATACTGTGTAATACAAACTCAGTGTAAATACTTTGTTACAGCTGAGCCAAGCAGTCTCTCCTCCTCTATGACTTGTGGTATTTTTCTGCTTCTGTTGCCAGCGGAGGCTGTGCCAAACTCCTATCAACTGGCACAATCTTTGAAAGTCATCCAGAAGAAAAAGGTGAGCATGCATCCCACGTACTGTACATTCACACATATACTGCAGACACACACACACACACACACACACACACACTAGTCTTTGCATGCGCAATCATATGCATTAAAGACTGGTGAGGTTTTGTCGTGTAATCAATTTATTCCAATGGAATCGTCGCCATTAGTAGATTCGCCCCATGCTTTTATGTCTGTCATATTTAAGGTTGGTGAACTTTGACCCTCAAATCTGTGCCAAAGAGTCCAAAATGGAGGGAGCCATAGTTTTTATTAGCTTTTACTGTCCACGTTTTTCTTTTGAATAAATTGTGGGAACTGTGTCTCTTCTACTACCACTATTACTTCTACTTCCGTTAGTGCACTTACATGCACTACACTGTGTACACTATATACTTACTTATGTAGTGCATTCATTTTGACAGAGTAGTGTTTCTGTCTCAAATCGAGCATGGCTGTTGTGCACTTACCGGAAATGACAATCGCACTTAATCACTTAACCGCGACCGCTGCATGCCGAAATCTCTGCCAGCTCGTTTGCTCACTTGACTTCAATTCGGTTTTATTAAAAATGAATAAAAATGAACATGCTTTTACATTTAGACGTGACAATAAAAACCACTGTCACCATTTTCATATGTTGGTGGTCCCTCCCCTCTCTGCAATACAACCGTTTATTGATTGAAATTATGTATAATTCCAAGAATGAAACTCTAAAGCAGAGTAAACACAACAGAGAAAAGAGAAAGCAGCTATGGGAGCTATTGTGACTGACTAGCACTAGCATGTCTAGCATACCAGCAACTTTAGCAACTTTAGCTTTGTGAGCAGTCAAGTCAAATTTGTTTTTGAAGCACATTTCAAAATAACCCACATTGACCAAAGTGCTGTTCAGACTAGAGCAGGTAGCTAAAATCACGAAGAAAAGAGACACCGACATAAGCATCAGTGCTGTGTGACACCAAATATTTCGAAGACACGCAGATAATAAATTCCGGACACACGCATGTAAGCGCCTAATATTTTTTGCACACTTTGCGATTTACAGTCTGCAATCGTACGCACATAAAACAGAGAACGGGGAAGAAAGAGAGGCTTATGTGTGTGTTTGCTTTCAGGTTTGCTTGCGTGCATGTGTGTCCACATCGCCAGTGGCTGATGTGAGCTGTGTTTTATTAGGTTCATTGCCACCGTGACCCTGGCTTGTCTCTACCAGAAATCACCTGACATGAGTAGAAATATGAGCTGCCTTCTTGACCAAACACACACACACACACACACACACACACACACACAGTCAGCTAAGCTTGGCAAAGAAGTTTTGGATAATACTAATAGCTTGGGGAGTGAGCGGTGGATTTAGGATGGAGAGAACAGGGTGTGTGTAAGGTCTGTAATGATGAAGGGACACTAGGGAGAGTAGAAAAAATGGAGGAAAGAAGCAATGATATGGGAGGTAATGCAGATCTGAGGCACAAGAAAGTGACCACAGAGGGAGGGAGGTAGAGTAGAAGTAGGAGGCTAATTGAGGAAATTGAAGTTCAAGTAAGGGAAATGAGGAAAGAAAATAATGAAAAGGGAAGTAAAGCACAGATGAAAATTAAGATCAAGATTACTTTGTTAACCAATTTGCAGACAGTGGAAGAAATCTGTCTTTTTGCATATCTTTCCGGACATAATATTTTTGTATTTCATTTAAAAGTTTCAGTTCATGGCTTCTGTAAAAGGGTTCACTGCCTTGTTCTTTCTCTTTGGCAGTGTTGGTAGATAACGTAATGTATTTTGTTGCTGTGGATTCAAACAGTAATTCCTTGTTTAATAGCTTCTTTTCTTACATTTTGAGAAGAACAACCCGCCGGTGAACTGTTAAAGGTAAGATGGTCCAGCTCAGTTGAGAGAGGAAGATAGAAACAGAGTGAAGATGGAGCGCAGGAGAGGGAAGCCGCTGTGTTTTTGCAGGTATTGCTATTTCAACTGCAATTGATCACCTCCAGAGCCCTGGCAATGAAATGCTGCTTGTCATGTGAACACAGCCACTGGCCTGCAGCCACTATACTGCACAAGCACACGCACACAAAGGTGTACGCCCACCGACATATACACAGGTGCTGATAAACACACACACACACACACACACACTCGCTCATATGCTCATAGAGAGTTGCCAAGGTCCTGCTGGGCAGCTGAAGTTAACGCTGCAGAGTCACATGTGAGAGAGCTCACCTGGCGTGCAGCCCAGCTCTGACATACCGCAGTGAGGCTATCACCATCTCTCTCTCTGTCTCTCTGTTTGGAGATGTTCCAAGTTAGACAGTTAGCCTACACCGCTCCCCTTTGTGTCTCTGATCTCTTCCGTTCACCTAAAGACCACCTCAGAAGTGTGTTACCGTACAGTAACCCCCATCCTTCCAGCTCTTGGAGTGGCTTGTATCCAGCTTTGATTTAGCTAAAGATGGGACAATGACATTATTGTCGAAGGACCATACCCGTGTATTTGCATGTTTGCTTAAGTTATATTATCTTAATGAGGTAGTGAAGTTCAGACTTTTCAAATGAGATTGTGCATCGAGAATGTAACATTGATAGAAATAATACAGACTTAGCAAACATTGTCTAAATATAAAATATTTGTTGCCACCTATAAGTGGCTCTAATGCTTACTAACAACCGACGTATTTAACAGGATGTGGTAGTGAAAATCTCTTTGTCTTGTGTAAAACACAAACCTTGTTTCATGCAAGGGAACCCCAAAAATGCAAACTCATTTCCAGGTCTCAGTCCTGCACCTGTTAGAAATAAGCCAGAAACAGGAAACAGGAAAGTAAACGTTGAGCAAACAAGGTACTTAAATTCATGTGACTTTTGTTCATGAGCCTGTAATAGGGCAGTGTGAACTTAATCCAACCAAATGGAACAAAAAACCAAACTCGCCAAAGATGCCTTGGACCAAAAACAACAACAAATAGCCCTTGTGTGATTGTGTCCTTTATTTCAAATATAAAACAGTGAATGTGCAATTTCATACACAATACATCATGAAGATCAGAATGGATGGAGCCATTTTCTATTTGTTCCCTTGCTTTCAGCGGTGACAAGGCAGCCACTGAGAGTGTATTCTTCCATTGATCCTATAATTCACACTTACCTGTCACATAGATGCATACATTTGTCTGCTGCAGAATGGCTCAGTATATAGCTATTTAAATCATAATGTCAGAGGGTTTGTAAATATCCCTGTGAAGCTAAATAAGTTAAACAATGCATAGCTAAGATAAAAGTCCTTGGAGAGAGGGGTGCAGGTATAATACCATGTTTTCTGAATAAAATGAGCCCATCTCTTCAACAACAATGCCCTTCCTGCACAATAGGCATTACAATATGCCAACTTGTTTCCACACACAGAGGAATAACTTGTATGAGAAAACAAATCAAAGGCATTAAATCTCCAAATGTGTTTTTTTGAATGTCCGTGTACACATGCTGGTGAATGTTTCAGTGCACAAACCACTCGACAAAGTTACCTTGTAGCATGGAGCTACACTCCCTGCTTTATCATTTCCTACGTGTGTGTGTGTGTGTGTGCCTACGTGCATGCACTCTTGTGTGTGTTACTATAATTAATCACAATTATCAGGTTGACTAATGCAGGTGCAGTCTCACTGGGAGAGGCCATTTACAAGCTCAGCAGCACAAAACACAACCTAGAGACAAAATGGTGGAAAACAGAGCACAAATACGTTCAAAACAGCACAAAGAGGAGAGTTTAAATGGCGGGCTATGTGCTGCCTCTGAAGTAGACATTTAAACTTTGCACACCACGAATGGCCGGCATGTAAATAACCTCCTTTCAAAGTGAAACTTTCCACTGAAATCAAGCCTGTACGTTAAGAATGCCAAAAAAGGACAATTTATTCATGACACCACATGTTAATAACATGCATAAAGCAATGGAAGATGACAATGTAGGTCCCACTTCAAAGTGACACTATTCATTTCTTTTCTTTTTTTTTGTCGTTTCTGGCAGTTTATCAAGCACAGTCGCAAACTGGCACACGTCCCTTCTTCCTCTGAAGGAAAAAAAGCACAACTTTTCATCAAAGCAAAAAGGGAACAAGTTAAGGTTCAGGACAACCAATCGAGGGCCAGCTTATCCTGTCTTCAGAGAGGCAGGAGGGAGGGAGGGAGGAAGAGGAGAAGGAGGAAAGGTAGAGGTGGAGGGGTGAGGTGGGGGGAAGAGGAGTACACTGGCAGAATAAGAACGAAGGCATTCCTCGCTCCTGTTGAAACGCTAATGAGAGTCCAAATCCACTACTGGCTAATTAACCATGATACCCTGTGACATGGAGGGTGGGAGGAGGGGAGGGAAAGCTGGGAAGGAGGGAAGGAGAAGGGCGGATGTGTGAGGTAGGAGTGATGAAGAAAGGAGAAAGGAAGGTGTGGGAGGGTGGAAGGAAAGGAGAGAACAATAAAACTGACACAAGGGAGTCGAAAGAGTGGAGAGGAGAGAAATGAGGCTGACTGGAGAAGAGTGGGATACAACACAGAAGAAAGGAGGAGGAGAAAATGAGAAGAAGTGTGGAGGGAGGGAAGAGGGGCTGAAACTTTTATCAGGTCAGGGAGACAGAGAGGTCAGAGAAAAGGAGGGAAAGTGAGGGAAGTGGATGGGATGGAACGCAAGGAATCATCCCTTTTCATTTAGAGAATAATGAGGAGTCTATGCATTTATCAGGAGTTGCTGTGTTAACTGCTCCTCTCCGCTTTCATCCCCTCTCTCCCTCACACGCCGTCCGTTTACATGTGAAGCATGTTAATCGATTTGCTCACAGTTAGAGTAAACACACAGCAACAAAATGGATGGTGAATGACTCATGCATGTGTGTGTGTGTTGTTTGTGCACGAGTGTGTGGGGGAAAAAAGAGTGCCTTTTATTTTTTGCTTGCACGCGTATTAAAGCGCACACACTTCACCAAGTATAGTAAAGAGGCATAAAAACCTTTAGTTGTCCACACACACACACACACACACACACACACACACACACACACAGTATGATGGCAGTGGAGGATCTTTGGTATTCTGTAGCGCTGTTGGCTCTATGAACTTGGCTGTTTTTCTGACAGCTTGACCTTTTGTTACATATTCCTCCAATCACACAGCACTAAATACTGTATTCATCACACACATACTTTGTACACACACACACACATACACAAGCACGTACAGGCATTTGGGCACACAATATGAAGTTTGGTCTGTGCAGAGGAAGCCCGGAAGACAACTTGTGACGGGTGCTAGTGTAGCTTGACAAACCAGAAAGCACTGTATCTGTGTGTGTGTGTGTGTGTGTGTGTGTGTTCGTGCTTTCCTGACAGACAGTACACAGTTTAATCCAACCAGGTGGCCAGAGGATTGCATGTATGTTGACCATGGAAGAATGCTTTATGGGTTATGGATTCATTTTGTCCTCTTAGTCTGCCTATTTGTCAGCGTGCCTGTCCGTCGATCTGTTTGTCAGCCTGTCTTTTCATCTGCCTGTCTCCCTCTGTTTGTTCTGTCTATCTTCCATCTGGCTGTTTGAATCCCCCCCCCCCATATCTGTCTTATTTTTATCTTTTCCATCTTAATACCTGTCTAACGCTCTTCTCCAGCTGTCTTTCTCCCAGTCTGCCAGTTGTCGGTCTTTATTAACTGTTTGTCTCAGCTGTCTGTCTTCTTCATTTGTTGTAGTCAGTCATGGTCTCTGACATGCATCTCTTTTTCCCTCCCTCCTCTCTTCTCTTCCCGTCCTGGTAACAAACTGCCATAATGTCTGGGAACCGCCTCAGGGGTTCTGGTCGTCGGGCTGATAATGTGTGTAATAATGCCTTTGCGTTTCCTTAGCAACACCATGGAGACGCCTCGCTACATTCGTGGTTTGATTCGTTGCAGGAAAAATGAATGGCTTTCAATGAGGTGGCTCTAAATTCTGCTGTTTCATTCCTGCAGTACTGGAAATGATCAATGGGGGGCGCTAGAATGCAAGGGAAAGGCAGAGGGTGAGGGCTGGCGGTGGCAGCAAAACAAACCACGGGTCTCTCACAATGACTGAGCAACATTACAGCTCTCACACTGTGTTACTGCTGGAATCTGCTGGAGATTGAAATTAACTTCTATGGAATGGATTTCCTTTTTTTTCTCCCCCTCCGTCCTCTTTCTCCTTCTCTACCAATATCGACCTATCAATTTTCTCTGTTCTGTTATTTAGAGCATGTTAGTGCTGACAGAAGTTTGCAGTCCATAAGTCAATGCCGACTCTTGTGAATTTTTGTGAGAGGCCCAGACAGCACCAAGAGAATTATGATCAACAATCAATAGCCATTGACGCACGCACACACACTTCACACACACACACAATATATAAGCCGCACATGCACACAAGACTTCCATCACTTTGATGTGATTGTCACTGCACCTGTTTTTAATCAACTTCCAAGGCCACACACACACACTTTCTTCATCCTATCTTCTCTCTCTCTCTCCCTCTCTGCAGGTAAAAGCACAGAATAAAAAAAAAGAAAGAAAGAAAGTCACCAATAAATTATTATTGATCTCCAGTGTTGGCTGCTGGGCTCGGGATGGATCTCACCAGTAATTTTCACAGTCTCACCGTTTATCACCCAAATGGTTTGTGTGTGTTTTTCTGTGTACAGTATATGACTTCTATCTCTGTGTGTCCATCTTTCATCCTATTTCTCTGTACTGCGTGTGTGTGTGTGTGTGCGCGCAGTGTCAGGATCAGGATAACCTGATTAGAATGGGTGACAGACACTAGCAGAAGGTGGAATTAGACTCCTTAGCCTAAATTGAGTTGTAGACTGAGATTAATTCTCTGGTGTTGCTCTTAAACCACTGCACTGCCTTTTTAGTTCGCTGCTCAAACTCATTTTGTTTGAATGTTACAAACCTCACATACAGCTAAAAGGTGGACACAATAACATGAACACAATGTTGTTCAGCTTAATCTGTTCCTGTTATTTTGTCCATGCCTACTCTGCAGTTTGCAAAAGTCTCAATTTAACACAATTTCTGCAAGAAGGAGAAGATTATTTCTCAGAAAAACAAATAATTAATTGGAAAATCTAATAACAGTTTGTTAATTAAAAGAAAGACAGTGAAGAAACATTCATACCACAAAAACTAACAAACGCTTTCTTTTAATAATTAATTAGCAATGAAATGAAAAACAGAAGTAATTTGCTTTAGTTGAATGTCATGTTTGTTTGGTTTTTCTTTTTTCTAGTACTTCTCTGGTAACTGTTCAGGCTTCCTTTGTAGAGGATTTGCAGCCTATAAGACAAAAATGGAACGTGTTCAGAGGATTTTCTGGAACCCTTCTTCAGGCTTGACAGAAGTACTGGTCGGGTGCAATCCACTTGAAAATGTAATACAATCTTTGTTAATATTTGCAGAGGCTGTGTCAAGGCGGTGTTGATTTTATTGTAATGTCATTGTCTATTTTGTATACAAAGTTGATGCCATCTGTCATTTTGACCTAAAGACATTTATTTTAAGTATTTAAAGAGATCCAGGATGAGAAGTTTCCTCCGAGGAGGATTCAGAGTACGAGTCTTCCACAGGCTTCACTACGTTTGAAACAAATGCAAAAACCATTCACACGACATGAAAAGCCACACATATGTAAAGATGGTTTTAATGAGTCACCATCACCATAACAAAGCTGAGGCAGGCTGTCAGCTTTCAGTGATCAGAATGGATCCTGGGCCTAAAAGCTTTGCCACTTGAATTGAATATGACATGCACATTTTTTCAGGCACCGTGTAGGAGTCAAAAGCAGACAACACACAAGTCTCTTTAGAGGGTTTTAATGAGAAAAAGTCAAATAAACAATGGACTAGGCAGAAACAGAGGGCAGGCCAAGGTAAAAAAAAATTCTAAAAAGGTCAGGCAATGAGGCAGAGGCTAGGAAATATCCTTGTTGTCTAGAAAACGGGGCAAATCTCACTATAAGGTCACAAAACAGGGCTTGAACAAATGGCTTGCGACCTTGGCATGAACACAAGACTTGAGGCTTGAGGGAGACAAGTAGGAATCCTGACAGGCTTGATTGTTTGCAGGTGGTCACTAGGCAGGGAGCAGCTCTTGAAAGACACACCCACACAGCAAAACCACCAGAGAGCAGGCCGTGATACATTTGAGCTCTTCATATCCCAGCCCATAGAGAAAATTATACCAGGCATAACCAGTGTGGCAACCTGCACACACTCTTTGGAAAGGTATACCGTATCGTGTAGAATGCTGCGGTAACAGATGGCTTATATTTTTCACTAGCGACAGATGTAGAGCTAACTGTGCTAGCAGTACATGAAACCTGTACATTTAGCCAAAGGACTGCATCTAAGTTGATTTTGAGTTGAGTTTCTGGGGAAAGAATTGTGACTCTTATAAAAAGGCTTATGATTATGATTTTTTTTCAACATAATTTGGGGTTGCCAGGAGTCCATTGTAACTGTTAAGAATTCAAGCTGACTGCAGACTTTTCAGAGCCACCCTTTAAGCCTACAGGGGTGTTTGATATTTAAAACAGGTTTTTCCTGGTATATTTCTCTAAAAAGATGTAAAGGCTAATGGATTTCCTTTAGAATTTCCTTGAATATTTCTCATCTTGCTTAATGTCTGTTTTACATTCAGTTTGATAATGTTTGTCACATGTTTTAATCCACAACCGCAGAGTGCTATTGTCCAACTCTTTCTGTCATCACAGTCAAAATAAGATGGTAATTGTTTCCACTGCGATTCCTTAGTACAGAAATATGATGTTTACCTCCTTCATTGTACTTTGATTTAGAGCAACAAACAAGCTGCTCTAAAGTAATGCCTTCCTCCCTGTCTTCATTTGACTTCCTCCCATCAATCTTCCTTTGCATTTGCAGCCTGCTCCAATTGCAGCCCGCCTCTCTACCTTCATTTTAGCTTTCCTGGACCTATATAACAATAAATGATGGTTTGTTGTTTGTTCTTGCACCGCTCCCTCTTTCTTTGACTTGATTTTGAACAGACAGACAATACATCTGCAATAAAGCTATGCTTTCCCCCACTGTTTCATCATTTAATCATGTTTCTGTCCTGCCTCTCAACTCTACTTTTGGGTGAACTGCACCTTTAAGACAATAAAGTCATGGCTCCGATTGTGTTTTCTCATACAGAATTGCTAGTGGCGGACTTCCTTCCTTTAATATCTGTCAAAGGGCTCCTGCAGCCCTCAGGCAGCCGGCAGCCAATATGAATGGAGACTGATACAGGGGCATGGTCTGAAATAGTCAACTGTGTATTACAGCCCGGAGAGGGGTACGCACCCCCTCACATTCACACAATGGAACACAGGATTGAGGCTAACGCACGCACACACCAACAAAGATAGACACAGGAATTAGAGCCCTAGGAGAAGCTTGTGCGCTCTCCAAACTCATTACATCCACAGGC
Organism: Nannoperca obscura; assembly: GCA_036024295.1. NCBI lineage: Eukaryota > Metazoa > Chordata > Actinopteri > Centrarchiformes > Percichthyidae > Nannoperca > Nannoperca obscura. The sequence goes on from JAVQJL010102159.1 coordinate 12,665, forward strand.
CACAGGTGGATATAGTGTATCTTATATCCGCAGGGACAGGCAAGCCTAAGAATGTGTGTGTGTGTGAGAGAGAGAAAAAACATGTGAGAGCTTGGATTCCACATAGCGAAGCTCATCTGCCATAATGATACATGCTACCATCATTTCTCAAGCCTGCAAGTTATTGGAAATCTAGGAGAAGCTTCAAACCACAGGTGGCCGACCCATCTCAGCACCTTGTTGACATTCTGTATCCGACAGCTACCTGTTGGCCTCTGCTATTTGATTCTCTCTTTCATTTCTTCCTCTCCACTCCACTTTTTCCCTCTTCTCTTTGGTTTGCTTAAGCTGACTCAGGGTCACTTCAATTTAGCTTTTTGGCCCCGAGCATCTGCGAGCTACACTGCTAAGGCAAATCGAGCCACTACCTCTGTGTGTGTGTGTGTGTGTGTGTGGCCGATATTTATTAGGTTATATTGGACTTGGTGGTTGGCGACCAAATAGAAGTCAAAAGTCAAATGCTCTTTGTTTGAGCTGTGAGTGAGAATATATGAGTGAAGGAGGAGAAAAAATAGATGGACAGACAGAAACAGAAAGAGTGAGAGAGATCCAATCTCAAAGCAGCTCAGCCTCTCCGCACTTGATTGAGTGCCCACTTAGCTTGTACTTTGAAAAGTGGACACGTGCTGGTGTCATGGTTGGCTATTCACGAGAATTGAGACAAGGTGGGCTTCAATCTTGATTTCAGCAACCTCCCAAATTTGCAACTGTTGCTTTACAACAGTGTTTATATGGACAATTTGTGTTGCTAGGTTACGGCCTTAAGGTGGTAATCGATGTCTGACCATTTAGCCAACTTCCAATTGAGATGCACATTGTGTTCCTCCCCACGGCAAAGATGTCATTAGGTAAGCAAAGTGGTTGGTTTAAGAGTTAACCAGAAACAGAAAGAAAGCAGTATAGAAAAAGCAGACAGCTAATAATTTAAGGTGTTTTTCGCTTGTTTCCCCATTTCTGACTCCGCTTCAGTGAAAAAAAGGCTTTTCTGCTCGAACAAGACCATCAATGTCTCCCTCTCTTTCTTTCCCTTCAACACTGATATGGCTTTCTGGCTCCCAATCAAATGCTCACTTCATCAGTCCTCTTCTCTTCTCTCATTGGCCCTTGGAAAAGAAGAGCACGCACACACACACACACACACACACGCACACAGGCACACAGATAGGCACATACACACTCACACAACCATTGCCTAGTCAACCCCCCAAATCACACTCACACACGGGCAAACACATAGAGCGGTTCTGACTTTAAATAATGAGAGAGCTGTCACATCACATCAGCGTCTGTGCCGCGTCATGGCCTGGTGGTCAGCAGGACGGACGGGAGTAACCGCTGGTGGCTGTCACCCTCCGGGCACATGGAGAAGGAAGGGGAGAGGGGTAGAGAGAGAGGGAGGAGGAGATGAGGTAGGGTGGTGTCTGGAGAGAGGGGAAACGATGGAAATGGACAGAGCTGCGGTCTGCTCTCTCCCTTAGCATCCAAAGTCTGGATGGCTAAATGGAGGGGAAAGAGGAATAGGAAGAGGAATGGGAAAAGGGAGGGGTGGGTGAGAGGACTAAGGTATATGAGAAGAAGAGAAAAGGAAAGGATATGAAAGAAGAAGAGAGGAGAAAACGAGGAATGAAAATTTAAAGAAAATAAGATCAAATATAAGAGCAAAGCAAAAGAAAGAAAAAAAACAGATGAATGGAAAGGAATGAGCAGGATATTAAATGAGAAAACGAGAATAAGAAAGAAGATAAGAGGAATAAAGTGGGAAGGAAAGAAAAGTAGAGGAGAGACAAGGAGACGAGAATTAAAAAAGAAGAAAGAAAAAAGCGTAGGCGAAAAAATATATGAGAGTAGAAAAAAGGAAAAGAAGAGAGGAGAGGAGAAGAGGACAGGGAGAAGAAGAACAGACCAAAAACAAGAAGTAAAGAACAGATAACAGAGGAGAGGGAAGATGGTGGTAAAAGCTAATTCCACCCAAATAATGGTGCGAAGCAATACCCTCAAGACAATGGAAGGAGGAGATAGAGGAGAAAAACACGGAGGATTGAAAATGTGGCTGTTTGTCCGGCAGAGGTCAGAAATCATTAGTGTCAGTGCAGCCTACCGAGGCCTCAACTTTCTCTGTCTCTTTCTCTTCCTCCCGGCTCTCGCTACCTCTCTCTTGATTGTACTTTTTGTGTCGATGATGAAGACGGACAAAGGAGTAAGTAGGTGAATTCAAATCTGAAATTAATTTTCTAAATTGAAATCAGTAGTACACCCCAGACGATCCACTTACAGACCATGCCATCTCCTTCAGTCTACAGACAAACTTTTATATGAAGTAAAAGGAGGTCTAACTGTATTGCTAATACGCAAGAAAATACATTCTCTGATATTTCTTAACTGCCTTCAAGAACGCCTGCAGCACTCCACTTCTCCTTCCTTGTCCCTAGCGTAACCCTTTCCATGCACAGCCTCCAGTTCAGCCCCCACCCCACCCCCACCTTGCTAAACCCATCATCTTTATTCAATATGGCCCCTGGTAAGCATTTTAAGTCGGCTTAGTTTGTCAGAAAACTTCCATTTTTTTGAGTGTTGACTCTCTCTCTTTCTCTCTCTCTGTCTAAGTCTCTCTGTTTATCCAGTGCCCACCCCCACATTACACACAAACATGCAAAAATGCTTGCTTAATGCTTGGCTACATGGAAAACATCTGAATAACTGCAGAAATATTCAGCCATGTCAATTTGTCAGGCAAATCAATCTCCATAAATTAATTTAACCGAGAGGCAGGAATTACCCATATCTACCTAACTACAAGACAGCCACACATACCCACACACACATGCAGGTACATCTATCCCTGCAACCCCAGGGGGCTTGTGGGATGGTGCCAATAATGGAAATGGAGGACACCGTTTTCTCCAATAAAATCACAAATAAGCATATTCCCCTGACAGTCTGGATAGGCTCTGAGAGAGATGTTCTGTAATATTACTATGACTGTGTGCATGCACGATGTGTGTGTGTGTGTGTGTGTGTGTGTGTGTGATAATGACAACATAAATAAATTTCCGGATATGTATAGGTGGGGGATCTCCACGGTGATTTGTTTGCTTGGATTAAATGTCAGTTTGGAAATGTGTTGTTATACCTGAACTCCTGAGAGAGAGAGAGAGAGAGAGAGAGAGAGAGAGAGAGAGAGAGAGAGCAAGAGCAGAAGAGACAGACTAGGCTCACCTGAGGTTTGTGTGTGTGTGTGTGTGTGTCCCTGCATTACAGCAATCATTTGCAAAATAGATAGATAGAATAGAAATATAGTGTTCACGCTACAAAATAATTTACCAGGAATATGCACCTGCACAGCTTTCTTTTTAAATTCTACTCTAGAACAAAGGGTGAAAATATCTGTATACCATTCAATGCTTTTCTGTATAAAGATGCAACACATAACTGATCAGTTATCAATTAACAACATTAGCAACATGAAACAGGAACCTGCAGTAACTCCAGTTCTATGAGTACATGTGTAGTCCTCTAATGGTCTTTAGAAGTGGTCAACCCCTTCCAGTCCTCCCATATTGCCCTGAGACAGATAAGTATGCCCTACCATAATAAAGTTTATTCAAACAAGACAACTGCCACACAAAAAGAGAGAAAGACAGCATTACTTTGTACAATTCTACTATGAACAGAAAGCATGGGAAGAAATATGGAGCTGCAGATGGCTGCAAGATGCAGACAATATGGTCCGTCTGTTCTGCAGCCAAGTTCAGTTTTAACTATATCACAGCAGTCTCAGTTGTAGCCACAACATGTAAATCTCTACTCCAATAATATCAAAACAGGCTCACTACAGTTTATAACGGATCTTTTGACAGAAGTCGCTGTTGGGAAGTCGAACCGTGGAACTGCTATAAACTGAAATGCCAGAAATTCATGTCATCGTCTGACAGCCAGATGGTTGATTGTTCAGACAATTAATCAGTCCTGGTGACTGCACTCAAACAACAACCGATCAGGCCAAAATTTGTCTAGATTATAAAATTTGTCGGGGGCAGTTTTGGGGTTAAAATAGGTCATAATTTGTACAGCGTCTGCTTGGCTTTACCTGTGGATCAGACTAGCTGAGTTTGAGTTTGAGTCCAGTCAATACCATCTGAGCTGGGTCCTGACACCTCCTGGAGCAATGACAATCTTGAGCCATAAAAATGACTGAAAACGACTTTGTTCTGATCCTGTGAAGCAGTTGCATCATCTATTTGGAAATGTGTACAGCAAGCCCTGAGGCAACACCAGGTTAGCAAATGTGTTCATTCCCAGGAGAAAGATGTCATTCATCCTCAAGGAGAACTATACATGTTGTGTACTCTGCCTGGCCACAAATAGCTTGGCTATCTACCAACTAAACCAATGCCCAGTATTTGTCACTCTGGAGTGGAGCTGTCAGTCATCCCAACTAGACCCTCCTCTGGACTTTATGGCAGGTTCAGTGTTGAGGAAACCTCAACCTCAAGGAAACCTTGCCTCAGCCCTAAGGGGGCATTCAGACTGAAAACAGCCTTGCATTAAAAAAGTGTAAGGGGATGCCATGGTGGGGGCATGCTGCTTCAGGTACCGGTGAGACAATAAAATATAATACAGTAAATCCAGAGAGTGTAACCAATCCACATTTGAAGCCTTCTCAGATGAGAAACACACTGCACGACAGCAATCATTTGCAAGATAAAAAGTAGAAAGCATCACGTTACAAGTAATTTACCAGGAGTATGTGGTTGCAGATATTTAATTGGCTAATGCCACATTTTGGTCTGTCAAAACTTGAGTCGGGTCATCCTTTTTTTTGGTGGACAACCCTGTTGTTGTTTTCAGGAACCTCTGCATTGGCACTTTTGCTGCATGAACAGAATGAGGTGGCTGTCGAATAAACCTGCAATCGTTTGGATAAACGCAACCGACGTCACGCTGCATTGCCCAATCATGCCGTCGATCAATCTGGAAGACGCCCAGGTGAAGAAGAACTTTGTTCACCTTGTAGCATTGAAGCATTCCACTGTTGACCGAGCAACTGTGAAGATGGAATAGAGACCGATCGACCGCTGCCATGATGACTGCACATCAGCTGTACAACCCTGCCACATAGGAGTAAAAAGACGTTAAATACCATGCCGTCGCTATGCGTTATATCACTCTTCATGTTGGGATTTCTGGTTAGTATTTCCACTACTGCAATCAGCATGGCCATGTAGCGACAATTCTACACAACCCCATGCTAATTGCCACAACAACTGATTTGGTCTGAATACAGCCTAAGAGATCTAATATTGTCCTACTGATCTACATAAGATATCACTGCAGTGACCAACCATAGCATGTTCCCTTGTTGAGATTTCACATCCTGCTCAACCGACACTGAAGACTTCTCTGCGCTCTTGGAGAAGTTTGTCTCAACATAAAGTAAATAGGTTGCTTTGCTATACTTGCCTCGTTTTGTATTTCCTCACATTGAGATATCTGAACTTGTTAAGTACTGTGGAGTACTTAAACTTGAGTTTTTGTGCACAGAAAGATAACATTTAAAAAATTCCACTCACTGAGAAACTGAAAGAGCGACTCACTGCACTTATCAAAGGATTTCCTGCTGTTCACTGGCAACTGTGTACAAGAAGCTTTGTTCCTTGAAATTCTCACTTCAAAAGGGCTTGATAATGTCAGCAAGCTGCACATGCATCCCAAGCAACACTGGATATGAGTTTGTCTGTTAATTGGTGGAAATATTGCAATTAGATCCCTAACTTTTAGGGGTTTATGGAATATGGAATGTAAATATGAATTAATTTACATACACATTTAATATGATCATTTAATGAATTATTGAAAGTGTGTAAATGTGTTTCTTAAATATTGCAAACTCAACCATCCCAAACAACTTTGCAATCTCGTGCCCTTTGAATTAATAAATTAACAAGTGAATAAATGGGAGAAATCTGATTTCTTGATTAGCACGGAGTATCTGTAATTTTTAATACTTCTCACATTCCTTGTGTTTTCCTGAAAAATAAGAAGCTCTGACCTTGGTGATAACTAGGTTTCATACCAGAAAACATTGTCATTGCTTTGATGTAGCACAATTAAATTGATATGTGTTGACACAAACTATTTTCTCCGAAATTGCAAACCAGAGAATCAATACTAAACTGTCATTTCAAATTACAGTTCAGTACAGGCACTTTGTGGATTCATCATGTTAATCTCGGCTATTACTGCCAAATGAACTGTATATTACCTTGATACAACTGGGATTTAACCAGAAATATCCCTGTCACATTCTCTAGCCTTTCCAATTATCTCTGATGGTTATACCTTTTTTCAGCTGCAACCTTGCTGCTACAGTATGTTGCTTCGATGCACAGGGTAACTGATCCAAAATTGGTTGACTATATTCAGGCATAGTACTGTACTACAATAGTTTTTTTGTATTAAGCAGTGTGTGGTTTGCACATTTGTGCTATTATCTTTGTTTGCTATTATTTTTGTAATTATTTCAGCCTGCAATGCATTGATTCGATGACTTATTGTAAATATATGATCATTCTGACCGTGATATTTTTTATGGCATCACTCATTATGGATTTATTCACAAAGGTGCCACTAGAAATGTTTGTTAGCACAGACCAAACTGCCCCTGGAACATACCAATAGCACTGCTATTCTCCTTCAGGATTCACATTCTTGTTCTCTTGGTAAATAGGTGAGCCAGAGAAAGGTAGAGATAGGTATGATGGTGACAGCATGTTGATATGTTTTTATTTTCAGCTTTGCAACCCAATAAAATGATAGATACATTTACAGAAAGCCTGTGCATCTGCATTTTAGTGGAACTGAAGCTGTCAGTGGGTTTGTTTGTGGTGGCGAAGTACACTTGCTCAGCGCATTTTCGTGGAGTTATTTACACCTTTACACCATTTGCAAAGTCTTGAAAGTCCAGTATGAAGAAAACTGTCATATTAGTTGCATAACAACATTAAATGATAGGTTCGCAAATTGTTAAGTCTGTCTTGCAATAGTCAGGTGTCCATATGTACTTTCTGTAATCATTCCTCCTCTCCATACTGACCGTTAGGAGAGCCCTTCCTGATGTGCTTCCAGTGGAAGGAGAAGGAATTTTGATTAGTTGATTTGATTCATTCACTGCTGAAGCTTCATATTCATTTATAAACTTTAAACAAAACTTTGGAATACATGTTTGCAAATAATGAGCACACTGGATTATGTCCCCAATCTTTTTCAGTATGTGTGTTTTATGAAGGGATCTCTTATCTTGGACACAGCAGGCAAACTTTAGGCAGGCTGTTTAAATGCAGACGTTGACATGTGAGTATTCTAGGAAATGTAAACCAGTCCTTTACATTTTATATAACCCTGCTCTGGCAATTAAGAGGAGACAATAAGGTTTTCTCTTGGTATCCATTATTTCATGAATAAAACTAGCGACGGTCAATGGTAGGCACTGGAATATGTACAAGCATTCACAATGCCACCTATTTTGTGAGGATGTGCCGGAGAAGTTCAACGCCAGTCTCTGTGGTTTCCTAGACTAGCAACACTGTGCAGGACTGGATTGTGAGCTATAGCAAAAAGGTAGATGGAGATTTCAAGTAACAAATGACATTGATCTTTCAGTTGGGCAGTTCACCCGTTTGGTCCGGACTGAAATATATCAACTATTTGTTGAATTGCTATGAAATATTGTACACATATTCATGGTCCCCACAGGATGGATCTTCAGGACTTCTAGCCCTGAATTTTCCTCTATCGTCACCATGATGTTGACATTTTTTGTTTTTTGAGTCAAATCTTAACCGCTGTGGGAGGGATTACCATGACAATTGATACAAATATTCAAGGTCCCTAGAGAAGAAATTCTAATGACTTTGCATCTGTACAGTATTAGTGAATGACCATTGGTTTATGTCCAAATACCTGCAAAACTAATTCCCATCAGCCTCAGCTGCTCTTTGTGTGTAGTGCACACAAATTTTACATGTTAACATTAAAAACTGAGATGGTTTTGACTGAGCTGCCAGCATGGCTGTAGACTCTCTTGTTTAAAAAAACTGTAACAAACAATAAGATGCTGAAGTCAGTACAGTCAGCTACAGCATGTACTGTATGGATTTAAGGAGGGGTGAGAAGTATGATTTGAGGGTACTGTTAAGGTCTACTTAAAGCAACACAAAATCTGTCTTATGGTACGTCAGGGGAAACAGCCTCTAGTCCTAATATCTGAGGCCAGGAACCCATAGCTGTGAAGAACTGGCCTCAGGTGCTCTGGCCTACATCTGATGGGTAACACACCAGGAGCCTATTAGGAGGACAGATACAAACAACAACCAGCCCAGAACAGGCAGGCCAGAGCAACATCACAAGGATGTCTTTCTGTCATCCTGTCAGTGTAAACTGGAATAGGCTGGAGCTCCTCATATGACACTAAATATGGGTAAAGGAAATGACAGATTGAATAAATGAACAGAGTTGGAAGATGAAACTGACTACCGGATAACCTTGACATCTCAAAGGAACTACCTCCTGCACAACATCTACAATATTGTATCTCTCTCTTTATGTATAAGGCATAGGTTAGGTGCATATGTGTGTAAGTGGAGAGGACAACTTGTGAAGAAGAAGACAGTAAACAGCATGAGTTCTATAATGGCTTTCTCCTCCATTGTGGCTTGTTTGGGCTCATCATCCATTTTCTTCTGCATGTCCCGACCTCTGATCTTGCCTTTCACCCACCTCTCCTATTGTCACAACGGCAGAGAACTCGCCAGCTATCCTCTATTACCGTGCAACAACCTTCAAATATAATATTTTTTTCTTTTCCCAAATCATTGGCTTTCCTTGTGCTGCTCTGACAGTCTTTTTTCTCCTTTTGCTTTATACTCCCCCTCCACCTACAACTCCATCTGTCTATCAAAAGTTTGTCTTAGCCAACTCTACAAATACATTTGAGCATACAGAGGAGAGGAAATGCAGCAAGGACATGTAACCTACTGCTGTCCTGATCCATAATACAATGGGAGACAATCATTCCACTCAGGAAATCATGTTCAAATTGTAGAGCATCTTTCCTAACATGTACCTTTTTCTACCTTTGTCGAAGGTTTAGGAGCTGCATTTATCCACTAACATTGTTCTTAAAGCCAGACTATGTAAAAGAAAAACTGCCACTCTGGCAACAAGTGACAACTAAGTATGAATATATAGTGGCAATTAAGGAAAACACTGTAAATGTTAAAACGTAGCATAAGCCATTAAGCTAGCAAAATGACTCAGTACTGTTTGCAGTACAGCAATTTCTATTTCAAGAGTACACTAATACCCGTTTAGCCGATATAACATCTGACAGTCACATAGAATTCATAGAACCACTGATCACTGAACACGTCCATTATCGTAACGTCAGTAATGGTATGTGTTTTTGCTCGCGAGACGCAAAGCATCTCTTACTGGCCAAAATGGAAAGCAGTAAGTAACTTTAGCCCCCACAGAGCCATTTGAACTAGCCTAGCAAAGGATACAGCCGAGGTAGAAGAGGCAGTGCAGTAACAGAATAGGGGATATGAATGACTCTTAAGGAATATAAATTTGCCATAAACATTGTGACATTAAGCAACATTGAAAACTACTAGCTTGCAAGTAGCAGTGTTATTTCTTATGAAAGGAACCAAAATGACCGTACTTTCTTTTGCAATGAAAAAGATTGGACCAAGATCGATAAATAGTGTAATAAAGTGACTGTACATTTAATTTACTAACTATAAAATGTATTTAGTCTTGAATACCTAACTTTAATGTTAGTTAACGTTAGCCGGCAAAGGGCTACTGTACATACCAAAGTGAGTAATCTTGTAAAAGCAACACAATCGAGTATATTCAGTCGAGCACAGGTATATTTTTTTGTTGTGAATTCAGCTTTTGATATGTAATGTGAGAATGTGTTATTCACTCTTTCAAAAGTTGCATTTTAGTGTTGCTGGTCAGACTAGCTAATTAATTGGTGCATCTAAAAATACAGTTTCAGAAACTGGTGTGCTAACATTATGTTCTCTAAACACAGGAAGAAAAAAAGGTATTCTTAAAAACCTGTGTATAACTGATAAGCTGTTTTTTTCTCAGTTTTGTTTTTTGCTCTTTTATTAATATTGCTCATTTGTTTGCTGGCATTCCTATATAGTTTCTGAATTTTGCCAAGTCAGCTTTAAACATTAATGCAGTCAGCAGCACAGGTATTTTGCTCAGATTATAGCTGACTGTTTTGTTTTGTTCCTTGCATATTTTAACTATTACTATTTCTGCATTGGAAAAAAAAGATGCTGTACAAAAGTAGTCTCCTTTATTACTAATCAATATCAAGAACGCGCATGATGATAGAAGCGTGAAATTACAAACAGGGCTTTGAAATCATTTCTTTCTGTTCCAATACTGTGAAATCTGAGATATCATTTATGAATCAGCCGCAGATGCTCTCTTACACGCCTATTATGTGTTTGTATGGGCATTAAGGCATATCCATTCAATATATATTCACTCTACTCTTCACACATACATAATACGCATCTGTGTAGATAATGTGCACCGGTGTTCTAATGGACAGCATTCTTTGTTTTTGTCACCTGCCTCAATACCTCGGCCACCCCCCTCCTCACACCAACATGCCAGGTGCCTTGTCTGCCCATCTATCATGCAGGGAGGCAGATGATTGGCTGCTTTGGATTGCTCCTCATAACAACAGTCCCTGCATGGTAACTGTTACTGAGGAGAGAAAATTACCAAACCCACGAGATACATCCTGCTAAAAATAGCTGCCATCAAAAATCCCTGCTGCTTGTTACACCCTGTGTGTGTGTGTGTGTGTGTGTGTGTGTGTGGGTGAGTGGGTGGGTGGGTGAATATGTGTATGGGGTAGGGAGAAGGACAGAAATATGGAGAGAGATACACAGAAAGAGAGAGAGAGAGAGAGAGAGAGAGAGGGGTAGTGGAAGATAATACATGACAGAAGGAATGATTGACTGACAGACCGACTGACACTCTAAATGGCTGACTGATTGTATGATTGATTTACTTACCACCTCCTGTCTTCCCTAAGTAAGTAGCATAAATCAGCAGTGCAGCAAGGAGCAACACTTTAAAAGACTGTGCTAGGCCTTTGGGTATTTCTGGCTGTTTCAAGACAGATAAAGTTACTGACACATTACCTTGACCCAAACACATGATGGCAACTCAACATCAAAAATACATAGCTGAAAACTCAAGATGGGAGAGTGTGAATGGGTGTGTGAGAGTGAGAGAGAGAAAGAGAGAGAGAGAGAGAGCCAGGGAACCCAGTGGCCATACTGATATGTCTAGGTGGATGAACTCCTTTGATGTGCTCATATTTGCAGATATGACCTAGGGGCCAATATTGTATTTAGGTACCTGCAACTATGTTGAGCTGGGAGAAATGCTCAAATACAATATTTCTGTGTGTGTATGTGTGTGTGCGTGCGTGCATGCAAGCGTATGTGTGGCCCGTGTGCATCCACTGGTGTATTTGTCTGTGTCTAAACTCAACAGCCTGGCTTTAAGATTTTCTTGCTTTACTTGCTTTCAGTGGCAGAAACTGCAGGTATTAGGCTCCAAAAGCTGGTTTACTGTTGTAGAAAATAACTTCACATACCAGCTTTGAAGGCCACAATTATGAAATTGGAAAGCTAAAGCTAAAGTGTTATTTTAGCGGGTCATACTGATAATGAGCATTTTGGATCACAATTGTATTTTGCTGCATTGCAGAGTGGCCTGATGAGGATAAACCAAAGGGGAAAAAAAAATTGACCCGATGTTAAGGGAATGCGGGAACGCAATGAAAGAATTGCAAATTATTACATCAGATTGAAGATGTAAAATATGAGAGTTCAAGTTCACTGTTTTCTTTTTTTCCCTTCTTGATGACACGCAGGGACAAAAAGCTGCAATAACAAACAAACATAGGAAAATCTAAATTCAAACACATAACTGATCAAAGTAAGATACCGTTTTAAGGATAGTTTGTTTTCCTCTTTTGCACGCGGTTGCTTTAGATCCATGGCGTGCAATTGTCCTGTTGGAATGATCTCTTTCACAGGCCAATAAGTCTTGAAAACTCCATCCAAACGCCCTGCCATTAAGTATGTCACACTAACAATTCTCCAGTCTACTTTCCCAGAGTGCACTCACAGACAAACATTCACAAACACATTTTGTCAGCACAATATCAATACATATTGGCATGCTGCTGTTGTGTCCTGCCATCCCTGCTATATTCGCTCCTCTGCAGCATATTCTGCCAGCTGGAAGCCTTAGTGATTATTTAACTGCTCTGGGCTTAGCTTGGCAGTCCGCGAAGGGAGGATGAGGGAGGAGAGGAGACGAAAAAGGGAGGAGAAGAGAGGAATTAGCCAGGGATGAGGTGCTCGGGAGCGTGTGTGTGTGTGTGTTTGTGTGGATTTTTGTGTACTGTGAGTGTGTGTGTGCATATGTTTGTGCATGCTCTAAAAGCATTAATGTGCGAAAATTCACTAAGAGCATCCCTGAGCCGGTTTTAGAGTGTCGGATCCGCTTCCCGTCGTGCGCATGCAAGTTCTCCTTCACTTGGGAATGCTGTGACAGTGAATCCAGCTATATGGATCAGTCCCTAACATGCTGGATTTTTTTGACTTTTTTTTTTTTCACCAGCTCTCTAGCACCCTTCCTCACACCTCTCTAGTGCACACTTCCACAAGGATAATACCACAAATAATTAGCAGAGATGTTGTTGTACTGGAGAGAGAGACTAAGCAAATGCTGAGAATAGTAACAATTGAATTCCTCCAAAGCTAAAATAACATATCTTAATCCTGTAATTGATATCCCATTTTGGGATTCTGGATACACACTAGATGTGTTATTGCTCCACCACCATGAAAAATTCTCCAGAAGATATTTCGGTGATTGGCATGGTATTCCAATTCAAAAACATGTTGCTAAAACATATACACAAACACATTCAAAGTGAATAATTAATTCAGGGAAAACATAAACAAGTAAAATTCATTTAAAAAGCCAATTTACGCATGTATGCAAGTAGTATGGAGTGAACATTAGCCAGGGTACAAGGGTTTTTAATTTGAATTAAAGACGAGAGTTAAAACTTCTTTGAAGTGACTGAGGATCACGCAAGTATGTCTCTAGTCTTGGCTATGAAGTTCACAGACAAGTCCCAAGTCAAAACCAACAAGTCCCGAGACCCAAGTTCTAAACTTTGTGTTCTGAGTTTTAAACAAGTCATTACTTGTCTGTGCTAATGTGCTTTGGCAAATACCCCACCTTGCCTGCACAACATGACTGGCTGCTTCCTGATTCATTCAAAGTACAGCCAGTGTCAAGAAAAGGTACCTAGTACATTTACTCAAGTAAAGTACTTGTACTGTGGTTTTTTTGCAACTTTATACTTCTACTCCACTACAATTCAGAGGAAAATGTTCTTTTTACTCGGATTCTGTCAAATTCTGCTTCTCTATTCTTAAAACGGTAAAATGGAGCGTGAGATTGACAGCTGGCGTCAGCAGTAATGCGTAATGCGTAGTGTCTTGTACAGGACCATTGTGGTGGAGAGGGAGCTGAACTGGAAGGCAAAGCTTTCGATTTTCAAGTCGATCTACTGTCAGGATGCCTCCTGGGCGCCTTGCTTTGTTTTCCAGGGATGTCCAACTGGTAGGACACCCCAGGGTAGATTCAGAAGACCCATCTGGGGAGATCAAATATCTAATCTGGCTGGGGAATGCCTAGGGATTCCTCGGGAGGAGCTAGAGAACGTAGCTTAAGAAAGGGACGTCTGGACAACTTTAATTAGCCTGCTGTCACTGCGACCCAGCTAAGCATCCGACAATGGATGGAGTGATGCGCTTTGATGGTCATCTGCATGCTAACAATCAGCAATATTTTGGTAAATGTTGTAAATACTTCTCATAGCTTTGTCTCACACAATGCAATCATCAGTAATTTATTTTGCTTTGTTTTTCTTGAAAGGTCATTATCCTTCAAATCTGTTTATACCACTTCCTTAATGAGGCATAATGTGAATACATGCATGACAAGTTATGTTGCAGGATTAAAAAAGAGAGAGAGAAAGCACTATTCTGCAAAACATGTTTTTGTAAATTATATCCTACTACCACCGGGAGTATAAGTGTGTGTGTATGTGTGTGTTAGGTGCTATACTTGTGAGGGCCATCTCTTGACATCCCGTTGTTCTTGTGAGGGTATTTTGGATAGTGAAGACTTTGTTTTGGCCAGTCTTCACAGTGGCCCGTCATAGCTGATTTTAGGGTTAGCGGTTGAGATGGTGAGCCTCAAAGGAACGAACTGTTTAATTCTGTGTCCTCAAAAGTAACAAAACCCACTGTGTGTGTTTGTGTTTTTTTGTTCTATGCATGGGTGTGTGGGCCTGTGTCTGAAGATACAACACAGTAAATAGAACATTTTAACCTCAGTGGGAATGTTTGTAAGAACCTTCTTGCTGATTCAGGACCACTGTGTAAAGATGTTGTCTGTGATTACGTGTGTGTGTGTGTGTGTGTGCGTGTGCGTGTGTGTGTGCGTGCTTTGCGTGCATGCCTGTGTGAGTGTTGGCACCTGTGCATGTGTGTGTTCTTTGTGTCAGAATAGCCTCAGCGGAGCTCAGTCTTTGAACTCTGCAGTTCACGCATGCATGCGTCTGTGTATGTGTGTGCTCACATGGGGGTGTAATAAAGGCAGGGAGTATTCCTCTGATACACATGAACACACGTGTGTTTATGCTTCAATGAAGAATTTAACAAAATACATAGGAAATGTGACTTTGCTGAATCAACAATGTACAAAAAAGAGAAAGTCCAAGTCCCATCTCAGTCTCTCTCTCTCTCTCTCTCTCTCTCTCTCTCTCTCTCTCTCTCTCTCTCTCTCTCTCTCT
>JAVQJL010102161.1:0-23137 GCA_036024295.1 Nannoperca obscura
AATTTCTTTTTTTAATTCACCACCCCCCCCCCCCCCCAAACAATCAGTTTTTCCAATAGCCTCCCTTTACAAAGAGGCAGAGAGGGCCACAATAGATGGACTCTCTCCCTCCAGATATATTTTTATTTTAAACTTCTAACATCAAGAGCACAATGGAAACTGGACTGTGACTCAGACGTGTTTGTACTGCAGCTTTAATCAAGTTAAATTGAACTTCAGGCACTTCGAGGCAGCAGAGGAGAGAAAACGCTCTTTTAGGTGGATCTGGGAGGTGATAAGAAATGACCCGTTTCATGGTTTAGGTTGGATGCAGCAGGTAATTTAAACCCAAAACATCTGAATTTAATCCAGACTTTTCGGGAGGCGCCCCTGACTCATCCTCACCACCTCCTCCTTCACTCTCAGAGCTGCTGATTGTTCCTGTCTTTGTGTAAACAGTTGAGCTAATCCAGGATTACGATGGGCCTCCTTCTCTATTCCCTCTGTGTCTGAACATGCTGAGGCTATTCACTGTTAGCTGCTGCAGGGCCAAATCAAACAAGGCTATGAGTAATTTTATAAACAGAGCGCCTCTGGTTCAGCGGGCTGAAATGTCTTGGAGTCAGACGCGATGCTGTTAACACAGCGAACATGTGTTGAGGTGACACGCAAGGAATGGAGAGGATTACAGAGGCATGATGGCACTGAGCAAAACACACAGCAGAGAGAGTGATATCACCACGTCGCCGCTCTCATTCAGGGAATAAATACAAACGAGCTGATCATCAGAGAGGAAATGATTGTGCTACGCTGACATCTAACAAGTCGTGGTTAGATTAAGACTGTTGCTGTGACTGGTGGAAACCACAGAACAGGATGCTGTGTACACTCCCATGTAGCACGTTGTGTAAAACCTATAATGTCTCTTCCTAATTTGTAGAAGTATTGTGGATAGAGGCAGCTGTTTCCTGATTTACTTTCAATTTCAACATTTCTAAAACTGAAAACATAAACATACAAACTAACTTTGTGGTGTTTGATTTAACATGTTACTGCAACGAGGTAAATCCTGTGAATGTACAGAGAGCATGCGGCCTCACTCTTACCGCTGAACACTTTTCCATATTTTAGTTGGTTCTGGACTATTTAAAGTGAGAAATTAAGCTATTTTTATATTATTGTCTGCACCATTAGTTCTACTTTGACCTGTTATGTCATTTAGCTGAAGGCTTGCAATCACGTCAGGGTACTTAAGAAGAAAACCTTTTATGTGTTTATCCTTCAAATGTACCATCATTTTCATACTTGAACCACAGAAGAATAATGCGTCCACAAGCACTTGAAAGGAAACTGTTGACATTATATTTAGAAAAGATTATTATTTATATTATATATATATATTTCCCTCTGGCCAACAGGTCCCGTGATAACGGTTTCATACCGGCCAAAGTATGAAAGTATGATGGAAAACCAGCAGGGACAATATGGCCTACAATTACTCCTAATAGTACTAACCAGCAGGTTACAACAATAATCCCTGAACATTTAATAAATGCAAGCTGGACTCAGATAAGTAGAATAAAATGGATTGATGCAATAACCAATTTAAATCATCAAAATTCTTGCTAAAATTGACCCATTATAAGATGGTGAAAATCACTAGAAATCTGCAAAAACAAGATTTTCAGTGGGTGTATTTACTCCTAATCAAGATCTACCTCTCCAACCCTTTATGTTGAATGTTTATTATATATATATATATGTATGAAGAACATAACTGACAGCTGGTTATATCAAATCCTTGATGCTCTTAAACCCAAACAGGATGTCAGACAACAGTCCTGAGAGTCACACGTAGCTCAAAGTGTCTTTTAAACTCTTCTGCAAGTTAAACACAGAGTTCGTGGTATTAAGGAAGATGATTGGATGATGTCTGATGTCAAAAATCAGGTGTTTGTGGCTTCTTGGGTGGAACCGACAGCCACAAACAAATACTTTGGTTTCATTTTTGATGTTGGTTGTGATGAAAAAAACCCTACAGATCATTACAGAGCACAGTGCAGAGACATCAAGCTCGTGTTCCCCCCCCCCCCCACACACACACACACTTAAGTAAAAGTACATAAGTATTATCAGCAAAATGTACTTTATATATTATAGAATTGTATATTATTCTGTTGTTAAGAGCCTTTTAATGTTGTAATTCATCAATGTGGAGCCTCGTTTGACTTTTTCTGGCAGCAATACAAGAAATGACAAAAACAACCTGTCAAGCCAAATATTTACCTCCACCAGTCGCAGTAGTGAAACTGACTACAGGCCTGTCCCTTGTTGCTCTGCAGGTTCATGTTGCACAGAAACATAAAGGCCAAACCCAACACGCACACTGCAGCTTTGATGCTGGAGATTTTACATTTCTTGTTTTTCACATTGACAATGCTCACAATGTTTACTGTGTTCACCGTCGTCCCGCGGGGACGTGTACAAAACCTCATGCTGCATCCAATGGCTGTTGAGATAGTTGGGTCTGGATGAAAGTGGTGGATGGGCCGACTGACTGGCATCCCCGGAGCCCCGCCATGTGGCTAAAAACATTTAGAGAAAAACAATAGAGATAAAAATGACTTTAAACTATGAAAACTGAAATATGTGGGACATTTATAGCAAATAAATGTTTGACTCCTTAGAAAGACAATTCATCTCCAATCTGAGCATTTCCACGGTCCAAAATTTGTTTTGTTGACGTGCAGATTGAAATAGTTTAACATTTAAAGCAACCCTCGTAGTTTCATATTAACCAGGTTCAGGCTCCACAGTAAGGGTTGTGTCCGCCGTCACAGCATCATGTAACCAAGTTCAAACAAGCCAAACACAGAAAATACTCTTCGTTTCTCATCACTTTTCATAACATCTTTATTGAATTTGTGTCTCGGTTTTAAACATATTTACAGATACTTTAATTTCTTTTTTTTTTAAGTTCAGTAAAAATACAAATACAGAACACTCAATTTTCAAAATCAATGTCGTCGCTCCCAGCGACTCGATGGCCGCCCAGGTTTCGCCTGGACTTCCTCCCTATCAGATATAGGTGGTGATGATGTCAGCGTGATGTCAGAGACGGGGGGGGGGGGGGTGTAAGACTGTACTGCATGAACGGGCCTGAAGGTGGACCATCAGAGTCCGGGTGAAAGGGAGAGGTGGAGATGATACTGGGTGGGTGGTGTGAACTGAGAAATATCCTGTATGTACACTGATGGATGTTCCCCGAAACTTTAAATCAATAAATGTTGTTTCATTTATTAAAAACTAAGTTGAAAGAAAGTGATTCAATCATCAACACTGACCTGAACTTTTACCTCTTGATAGTAAGACCAGCTGCTAGCTTCACCGCTTGGTCAAATATAAGACCACCTTCCCTCCTCTGACTCTCAGCCTGGAGCCCATTCATCCTAATGAGGATGAACATATGTTATATAGTCTCATTTCCAACAACAGCTGGCCACGTTTTAGCAACCATCACTCAAACTGGAGGATTTGGGGCAGCAGGATGGTGTGTGTGTGTGTGTGTGTGTGGGGGGGGGTGTTCATGTGTGTTCATGGAAGTGAAGGGACAGGTCAGTCAGTGCACGATGTGGCTCCTTCTTGTGTTTCTGTTGTTATTGGGATCAATTCATTCTTGGTTTTAGTCTTTTCGTGGGATTTGTTGACGGTGAGAAATACTTCCCCATGTCTTCGTGTCGGGCCGACAACATTTTGTGCTCACTGGAGATGAGCAGCATTTTGAGGCGAACGTTGCCAACAACTCTGGTTAGATTTGTGTCAGGACACGTGGGGATACAGTCAGCGTGTTGATACGTTTGTACAGAACCTTTAGTCATGTGGCTGAGCAGTTCAAGCATCTTCTGCTCTGGCAGCGTGGTGTCAAGCCTGCTACCTATGCTGCTTTCACTCCCTCACAGTTCTGCGCGTCGATAACGTTTGTGCACAGCGAAAACAATAAAAGGGAATCTATATCACAAGGACGTATTAGAAAACACAAAGCAAAGAACGTGAAAGAGCACAGTGTTGGCCAAGGCGTCACATCTGACAATAAGGCTGGAAAAGAATCAAAGTCAGAAACAAAACACGACACACACACACACACACGCTCACGCACACACACGTACGTCCTGGTTATGTGCAGATCCTACTCTTCAGCTTGAACTCCGGCCTAAAATCATCAGCTTTAGTAGTGAAACCCGGCTCAGTTCAGAGTCCTGGTCCCAACAGGCTCATTAATGAGCTCAGAGAATCATTCAGAGATCTTTCCAGTTGGACTTCATGGAGCCCATCTTTCAGCCTACAGGGTGTATTTTTATAAACTGACTGCCTTCTTGTTTCTTCAGGACAAAACACCACGGTTGAATCCCGTCCGACATGCACGCTGGATCAGTGGTTTGACTGGTTTCATACTTCTAAAAGCAGTTTATTGCAGTAATATTAAATATATTATTTAATCACTAATGTTTATGATTATTATTTGCCTCCCCTCAACATCGCGTCCTCCCCTCTGCTGACATTTTGTCTCCCTGCTGGTGAGCATTTCTTGCAGTTCAGCTCTAAACAGGTCAAAGCTGCTCTTGTCATTTCAGTCACCACACGATCAAAAGATTCTTCACCATTATATCCGATCAGCATCTTAAAATCTAATGCTGCCGTCATGTTGGAAATCTGCACCATTACTTTTCTCTCCCATATTCAAGGGTCAAACTGATGTTTAATGAATGTGATTTGGGGTTTGGACTTGACAGAATCTGCAGAATCTAAAGTTTACAAGAATAGGATGCTTATTCCTCCCGCAGCCCCACTTTGGGCAGATTTGAGCATAAAAACAGGTGTTTTTTTAAAGAGTAACTGCTTGATACAGTGTGTCACCAGTTAATGTTCACAGTTCAGTAACTCTGACACTTGTTTTGGTTGTTTGCTGACATAAATGTCTTTATCTTTTGTGTGAGCAGCCCGGGCAGTAAATGTAACGGAGACAATTGTTGTGTCAGGAGCGATACCTGGAGGCAGAACCAAGCTGCTAACTCGCGCTGTGATTGGTGGCTCTGACCGCCATTAACAAGGCTATCGAACCTTCGACAGAGGGGAGAAATTAGAGAGACTCAGCAAAGGATGTGCGTTTGAAATCGTATGCAAACCCGCCACACTTGTCCTTGATTTGCTCCATTTCTCCACATTAAGATTTTGATGTTGGTTTGATGATATGACGTCGGCAGTTAGCGGATGAATATGATGAACAGGGTCAAATCAATATGTACAGGACGTGGTCGTGATTGTTCACTAAACAGTTAACACACAAAAAGGGGACGAGTTTGCAGCTTTTCCACATTTTCTATCCAAAATAGTTTTGTGATTCCCAAGAAACTGAGATTTTCCAGAGATTATACAAAACATGGACATTATGAAATGAAGGTGTGGGAACTCTGAGACTAAACGCCTCAGAGATTTTTATTGTGGACCGGAGAGGTCGAGGTAAAGCTGGAGGAAAAGAGCAGAAAGTATGAAAGAAAACTGAACACCACGATGAGTTCATGCAACTTACAGTGAGCTGGTCCACCTGGTGATATGGGGATGAACAGGGAGCTCAGCAGGGAGACAGAAGGTCTTCATTTATTCAGCCCTTTCGGTGCTACACCTCTACTTTCCTCTTCTTCATAGTCTTCCCATACAAAGTGCACAAATAAATGATTTACAGCAGAGATGTTTAAACCACACACACACACACACACACACAGATACATACATACATACATAAGCATGGCTGGGATCTAGTCTCATCTCACAATGTTTGACCTCAAAGAGGGATGGATTTATGAAAAGGCGGAGAACAGAAGAGATGAGAGAAGGGGATGATAAGCTGGGGAGCAACTACGCCATCAGAAAAAGGTGGAGGAGATATTAAAAAAAGCAGCATCCAAACGAGTAGCAGCAGAATGTTTGGGGGGGGGGGGGTTGTGGCCCGGTGACGTCTCAGACTGGAAAGAGTTGGAGGTGGGGAGGCCTGCTGCTGTCCTCCTGTAGTTACTGTTCCACTTACAATGGTCCACTTTTCTGAAAAGGGAGGATGAGAGGAGGAGGTGGGGGCTGTTCCCTCGCACTGATGATGTGACGAGCTGTCAAAGATCATCTGATGAAGATTAAACAGGAAGTGGAGTGGGGAGGGGGGTTCGGTTGGATCAAAAGACAAGCGAAGGGCTTTGATTCAACCCTGTGTCCCCCATAACGATTTGTCAAAAAAAAAAACCAACCCTATCAACAGACCCTGTAAAGTCCTCAAGTCTGTCAGCCTGGAAAAATGACACCTCCATCAGTAAAGTGTCAAACCGACCATATGCCCATATGCACGTATGGGAGGAAAGTTTGGTCAAATCTCAAATAAACACTCAAAATTATAACAAAAACACTAAATCAAGCCTCCGATGTTGGAGCTCTGTCCTTCAGAGAAAAAGAGTCAAGTCAAGCCAGTCGTGAGGCTGAGCAGCAAACCCACCATGTTTCTGATTTAATGCAGAGAAGACGGGAGAGATCGATGGAGATGAAGAGAGCGATTCCTCCCCACGCTGCAGGGGTCTCTCTCTCCGTCTCCTCTGGTTGATGTCTGCAGTCCAAAAGCAGTTGAGAGTCTGTAGAGCTGAATGTAAGTTTGTCCAGTGTTGGTGGGTGGGTTTTTGGGCAGGCAGGCAGGCCGGCGGGCAGATAGGTGGCGCCCCCTGGTGCTGTAGTGGAGGAAGAGGGCCTGTCTGTCTACCGCTGAGCCGGCAC
The DNA here is from genome assembly GCA_036024295.1 of Nannoperca obscura. NCBI lineage: Eukaryota > Metazoa > Chordata > Actinopteri > Centrarchiformes > Percichthyidae > Nannoperca > Nannoperca obscura. The sequence goes on from JAVQJL010102161.1 coordinate 6,787, forward strand.
GCTGCCAGGTAGGGTGATGTTGCCCAGGTGGAGGACAGGAAGCGGGTGAGCCTCCGTGTTGAAGACCCAACTCTCCAACGGCATCAGTTCGTCGCTGGAGAACAGCAGGTACAGATACCTGCGTGGGGGTGGGTGGGGGTTGACGGAGGGAGAAAAGGTGGGGGGTGAGGGGGAGAGGGATTGGGTGAGGAAGGTGATGAAGAAGAGAGAAGTGAATTACATCATTTCTGCAGGTTTGTTAAAGTAGAGCACAAAGTGTCCTCTTAAAGGAACAGGACGCTCTAAATTTGTCTTTAAATAAATATTAATGTATGAATCCATTAGCACCTGCTGTTAAACTGCTTCTGTGTTGTTTACACACAGTTTTGAATCTTTATTTCCTGGTTCAGGTTCAGAGTCATGAGTCTAATTAAGAGTTGACTGGAGGTGACTCGTCGACGCACGTGCACCACTATTACAGGTGAAACAGAAAACTGCAACAGAGCTTAATCAATGTGACAAAAGAGATTTGTGTGCAGCGTGAATTTCAGCCACAAATACATAGCTTATATCATGTATTCATACATATACCGAAGATAAGGAAGAGATCTGATTATAAATCAAGATTTCTACACCTTTAAGTTTATACAGCTAACCTAATCTACAAAATCTTTTTTTCGTGAACAGAAAAACTCAATAAAGTCAAGATTTAGAGCTTTCATTTAAAAAGATTTATGAAATCTAATTACCAATAAAATTAATCTGACAAACACACACTATGCCAAGTAATTAGGTTTCACATTTTAGTTGCAGCCAATCTTTGACTCAGAGATGCTGTATTGCTTTGATGTGATTGGTTTGCAGCCAGCAGGGACAAAGACTGAGAACAGATACACACCAAAGGCTGGAGGCATTCAAATGTCATCGACTCAGATAGTAACCAGCCAGGGTGGCGGGTGACCTTTACACCACTAATTTTGCTGGTATTTGACGCGTTGTGGGTGTTCACTTCAGACACACTCCCCACTGATAAGGAGCTTCCTGCTAAAACAAGACCAGTTAAATCCTAATTTATGTTGCGTTGTGTTTCGTGAATCTTTGACCTGCCGCGCTGTTTGATTTTGATTGACAGCAACAACTGTGTACACTGGATTATATCCGGTCAGTTTACATGTTTAATGTTTAGGAGGATCTAACATGCAAAGAGCTGCCAGCAGGGGGAACCAGAGAGCCACACTAGGCTCCAATCCTGGTCACAGTTTACATTCAGAGCCTCCGCTGCCTTCATCCATCATCAGAGCTGCCCTTTACATTCATCAGCCATTAGAGAAAAAGAAAAGAACAACAGATGTGTTAACTTTTCAGTATTACCCTTTGAAGAGTGATGCTGATATGCAACAGTTATATAAAAAAGTGAGGGTGAGGGTCAGGTGACTGGCTTCATAATAACCACAATGACCTGCATTGGAACTAGAAAGAGAAGCCATAGCGAGCTTTTAATGAAGAGCTGCATCGTAACCAGTGCAACATCACTGTGCGCTGCTATTGAGTGCAGCATGAAATCTGATCCCTGTTGCTTATGTCATGATGGAAAAGGGCCAATTATTGACTGAATACTTTGTTTAAACAACAGAAACGTATTTGGCTGTGCTGTAAACGGACACAACAACTTCTCTTCTGTTGTGTTTCTGACAAAGCACTCGTGATCAACCAGGACTGAGACCGTAAGCAACTATAACCCAAGTGGATTTTGTGTTTGAGGCTTGCTGTGGAAGGTGTAGAAGGTCATTTTAGGATTCAGTGTTAGTTTAGAAAGGATGTCTGTGACTGACATGCTGCTGCTTTTATGTTTGCAAAAGATTTTTCTGCTCATTTATTCTAAATCTACAAAATATGAGCAAGTAATTGTTTCAATCACTTTTCACTGACAAGTCCTTTCAATCAGCAAACCCACCACCCACCAAATCATTGCATTAATCACAAAAGTGAGGAATTAATCAACAAACGCACCGATGAGTCACAGATCAAACCAATTAATCAACCTATTAAAGCGTCGGCTTACTTGAGCGTCTCGGCCAGGAAGAAGCTCTGCTGCACGTCGTCGTAAGTCGGGTTGGAGGAGTAGACGTCCTTCACCCCCGAGAAACCTCCGCTCACCCTGCAGTACTTATCAATGGCCTGGAGGAGACAAGGAGAGAGGGAAGGAGGGAAAGGAGAAGGAAAAGGAAGGGAAGGCATAGGAAAAGAAGAAAGAGGGTTGAAACAAAAGGTAGTGGAAGAAGGAGAGGAGTTAGAAGTTAAGGAGATAGCAAAGAGATGGACAGAAAGGAAGAAAAGAGAAGTGCAGATAGTGCGAGTGGTAGAAATGGACAGAAATAGAAATAGAAGGTAGAAAAAGGGAGGAAAGTTGGAAAGAAAAAGGTAAGAGGATGAAAAAACAAGGAGGAGCAAAAAGAAAAAGAGCAAGGAGAAAAAGGTGGGGAGGTGAAGAGCACAATTTTAATAAGCTTACAAAAGAATGTAATTAATTTCTTTGCTTGTGACAGATTAGAGCGAGTCCTGGGGACACACATACAGGAAAACGCAGCTGTGGAAAACCGGAGGAAGAGAAGATTAACACGAACGCCTCCGCCTGCCTTTACGTTTTATTCTCTAAAATGTTTCTTTTTGTTCTCCTCTACACGAGGAGGCTTCGTAAGGAGGGGACACTCATTACTTTCATGTTATGCTGCTGCCAAACAGCAAAAGTTAAAGCCTGTGGTGACATCTCGAGGGTCAATTTTACAAATTCAACGTGGTCTGCAGATCGGAAAATGTGAGATATGTCTTTCTAAAGGTGTCTTTTGTCCTCAGTTTATTGTTGTTCTCTCTCTTTGTTCTTGATCAACAGCTTTTGCACATGTAATCTGTGTATGCATGCCTTTCTAAACTCCATTCAGGGCGAGGTTGGACATCAGCTCCGGTTTGGATTTCCACTAAATCCCAACAAAAAGACACATGTTGTCCCGTCTTTTCAGGGAACATTTAAGCCACTTTTGTTGTTGGTTTGAACTGTGATATAAATCCCCACTCCATGTTCGTCCATTCACTTTGGCTTTTCGAGGGTTTTATCTCCGACAGATGTGATGTCAATGCTTCAACAACAACAAAAACAACAGCCAGTCAGAAAACAGCCGATCCTGGAGCATTTAAACATGATGAACAGTGAACAACAAGTTACCGGCCTGTTGCAAAGTCAGGAAGAAGTCTGTCACCTCCGTGTTATTATGACAACAAAAGCTGCGCAAAGAAAAATATTATTTAACATCTACTGTAAAGTAACTAAAATAATGTATTATAAATCCTGCTCGTCGGTATTTCCTGTTTATTTCCCTAAAAGAGTGCCGTGTGCGTCTTCACATACAGTGACACTTCATGTCCCAACAGGGCACCTACTGAGGACGTCCCGCAGCAGCTGTCGGGTGCTGTTTGGGCTCCGAGGAGTAAAAATGTATCCTGTAATGGGCAGTTTGTGAGCAGGTGCTTCCCCACGTCCACACACACACGAGTTGGCAATTCTTCATTAAAAATGCAGCGATCGTCCAGCTGGTGATGCTGACAGTACGCCATTACCTGTGTGCTCTATTGATTTACAATAAGGACTTGTTACAGTGAAATTGGTGCCTCCATAAAAATTCTGTCTGCATTACACTCCTGCTCATACCTTATCGACTTTCACTATTAACGCATGTAATTGAAAGCATTATCTCTGTCCTTGTCTTTCAGTGTCTCACACACACACACACACACACGTCTTCTCCCTCTACCCTGTCCTCGAGTGACCATTTTGCTGTCAGCAGATTTCCGTCGCAAGGAGTTTGGACCATAATTCCTGTTATTAATGGGCTGCTGCGCCGCCCGACGTGCATTTGTCCTTCTGGATCCACACTGCAGTGTCTCGCTACAGTCTGTGCAACACACACACACACACACCACAAACCCATGCACACAAAAAAGTATATCTTTCATTATGTCTGCATGCTTAAAAGACACATTAAAACACTCACCCGTCTGGGAAATTCAAATCTTCTTAGTATATTTGTAACTGTACTCATACATGGAGATCACACACACGACGGCCATCTGTGGCAAATAAATTATCTGATAGAGTCTACCTGGAGGAGGAGGAGGAGGAAGAAGAGCAGTGGGTCTGCAGCTGCTAAGTGTGGACACACTTCACATTATAGCAGCAGGACTTCACCTTCACACACTCTGACACACATTAGTAAAAGACACACACACACACACACACAAGCCTTCAGTATTAATGTCTGCTGTGAAAAGGGGAAGCGTGACAAACAGAGGCAGGTTGGATGGACCAGGTGGATGCAGCTGGGGCGCAGAGAGTGAGTGTGTGTGTGTGTGTGTCTACAACACACAGAAGATCACAGGTGTTTGGTTAGTAGTGTGTGTGTGTGTGTGTGTGTGTGAGAGAGAGAGAGAGAGAGGAAAGACCAACAGGACGGTGAGCTTCGTGTGAACATGGAGAGAGCCTCAGGTGTGTTTGAGAAACTTACTGGATATGTGTGTGTGACAGAAGTGAGTTAGAAAAATGAAAAGAAACGAAATAACACAAAAAGAAAAAAGGGAAAATTTTAAGCGCCGGAAAAAAAAAACAGGCAAGAAAAGAAACAGACAAGAAAAAGCAGCAAGCATAAAATGAGTGCGGTATATCCAAGATGTCCTAAATCCATACTAAATACTAAGTCTAGGCAGGTTTTGGGTAAAATAACAAAATAAATGTAAACTAAAACAAAGTCACTTTTCTCCCACAATGCAATGCGAATGGAAATGAAGGAGTAGCTCACTGTTAAACATTTAAATAAACTGTGGATGGTGGAGACAGACGTAGTATACAACAGTATACTATAAAGATTAGTGCAGTGCACATATAGTACATTCTGTATACAATGAGTACGTAGTAAGGACACACAGTTGTGTATACAGAACTGAGTTATTGACTCAGTTGTTTGAACCTCATTGTTTATGATAAAAACCAGCAGAAAGTAAAGGTGGTTTTCTCATTTTAATGCATTTTGTTTACTTCTTACCCAAATAATATAACAAGATTTAAAAAATACCCGACACATTTTTTAATAATTCAAAAACATTAAAGTTACTTCTGAATATCAATGCACTAAAAGTATAGATAAGCTAAATTACGTAAGATCAGATGATCAACGTATAGGATCTGTCATCTGCATTAGTATGCATGTAAGTACGCAAAATAAATAATGCAAGAGAGGCGAAAATGAGCCCTTCAGCACCAGCTCTATTTAGTGTCACTCACACTCAGCACATTCACACATCGTAAACACACTTGCTCATGTATTTGCTTGTATGCACTTACTCCCACTCAGAAAAACAAAGACAAGCACTTTCACTGCTTAAAAACTGAGGAAAAGAGGTGACAAGAAGATTGGCAGGAGAAAGACAAAAAGGAGAGTATGAAAAGAGACGGAGAGAGAAATAAAAAGTGGATGTCGAGCCGGCCGGTTGAGATTTCGACAGAGAAGACACGTCTGTACAGAAGACGAGCGCTTTAATCCTCCGTCAGTGGAGCAGGGGAGTGAAAAGGATAGAGAGGGCTTTCATTTCTGTTCTATTTCCATAAAGATTTTCATAATAAAACACAAAAGGAGGAATAAATAACTAATAAACACATGAAAGAGTCGTTCTCACATTCACCTGCAGGTACATGTTTCCAACACAAACGTATAACAACTCTACATTTCAGGCCAGTTGCACCAGTAGCCATCAACCTTTATGCAAGTGTGAGTATTACGGAGATAAATTTATACGTGCTTTACTATCCATAATAACTGTGCCACAGTCAATATAAGAAACTGGCAGACAGTACCCACTTTAAGTCGCCTCATTCTGCTGTCTGTGAAGGTGAGAACAAGTCCCCGCCACAGGTTGTCATGGACACTGGAGGAAATGGCATGAAAACAGCTCTTTGCTTTACTGGGTGAGATGCTTTTAGCAGGGAGACATAATGAAGACCCGCTCTGACCTTCTGACTCAGAAGTCCATATTAAACCCCAGTTTCAGCTGCACTGAAACAAGCTCAGCTCACCGTTTAAAGAATTTCACTTCCCAAAGGAAACAAAAGGACTTAACAGAATATCAACCATAACGTCCAGTCAAATATCACAGAAAGAAACAGTTAAAATGTGTAAAATAATCTACCAAAACATTAAACTGTTAGGTTTGCAGAGCATGCACCTGCAAAGATTCTTTCATTTCATCTGTGATTGCATACCTGTGCTTTTAATGCATCCGCTCGTGCCACAAAGCAGAGTGTTCTCATATTTCTAAGTGCCTCCTGCCAAACTCAGCCAGAGCTCAACTTCACTGACTGTGCTTTCCTCCCCCTTTCATCTGGGTAATCATCACAAATGCACTCTCTGGTCCTCGGACATCTAGATCCAGGCTGCATCTTCCACTTTGGAGAGTGTAGTTTTAGATCGGTACAAACATGCGTCATTTAATTTAAAAAAAGGAAGAATGAAGCTAAAGGAAGTCTGATCTTCCCGTTTTCCTTCAACAACATGGTTAAAGATGCAAAAAATACTCATCATCATACCTTCAGTTTTGTATTTAATCACTGGATTTTACTATCTGTACCACCCCGCCCTCCTCTGTGATGCTTCTGTTCAACAGATTTTAAGAGCGAGACACTGGAACCATAAGGCTTTCCCTGTCTCACGGCTGGTCCTCCATTTAACAATGCCAGCAACTCCTTTTTCGTTTGGGAGTTAAGGGTCTTTCACGCTGTACTTGTTTTGTGCTGCAAAGTAAATCCAACAGATGTCTTGCCAGATCCCTCCTGGTGGTTCACGTTGTACAAAGCAGTGCCGAAGTCTGTAAAAGCTGCTTACAGCCATTAACATCAAAATGAACATGAGATTTATTTAGTGATGGTAAAAAACGAGGTTATTCACCTGTGCTGCCTCCCAGCCCCACTGCCGATATTTGGGATCGTGGGTGAACCTCCACATGTACCAGTAGGTCTCGATGACCTCCGGCCGCAGGATGTAGTACTTCTCATTCTGCCGTACAGCCACCGCCTCCAAGCCGCTGTCGAACTTAAAGGCCTCCGGGCCGAGCTTCAGTACTTAAGGGGGGAAGAGAAAGATGGAGGTGAAGTAGAGTAGAGGAGGAGAAATAAAGGAGGAGGAAAAGGTAAAAATCCAAAGAGGGAGAGTGGATAAAAAACAGGGAGAGAACAATTAAAAGAGGAAAACAGGAGAGGAGATAAACATAATCTTTTGCTCCTTGTTTGTCTTTATGGTTCAGCTGCTGGTGTTTACAGGTGGGAGCTGATGTGAATTAGTGCCTACATGTGTGTGTGTGTGTGTGCGCTAAAGAAATAAAAAGCCTCAAACCCCATTGATTTTACAGGGTTTTCATATTTTTACAAATGTTTTCTGCCAATTAAGTGTGATTAGCATTAAGAGTCTGACTGGAAAATTACGGTGGAGCTGAAGAGGGGATGACAGGACTGTCTCCAAAAGAGAGAGAGAGAGAGACACACACACACACACACACACACACACACACACACAATGGTTGCTGTAAATGACTGCTCATTAAGAACTAACAGGCCAACTTTCGACAGCCTGACCATGATCAAACTCCCTGCCAACTAACCCTGACCCTCTCTCTCCATCTTCATTTGTTACCACGGCAACCTCTTCTCTTCCTCAGAGCAACCTCACGATTTCTGACACACACACACACACAAACTTGCACATACAAAAATGATGCAAGATCACACATCCTCTCCGGAAAACATCCCAAGCAGGTATTTTGAAAGGTCTCCTTCAGATGGAGGATACATTTACGCTTCCAGCAACTGAAAATGTAACACCGGCCAAAAAACCTCTACCAGTCAAAAAACGAAACTTAAAACCCACCGTCCTGAACACTAATACAGTGGATTTATTGTGCTTTAGGTGTTCTATTGCTTGTGATCCTAAAAACCACTGCATCTGCTCCACAGATCACATCAGGGTATTTAACACATTAAATCAAATAAAAACTAAAAGTCTAGTTTGACTTTGAAGCACGAGTTAAGTGTGAGGTCATAGATGCGTTTACTGCCCACGAAAGCAATCATGGCTTAAGCGTAACAAACACCACTGTGATGAGGTCGTTACCATTAATAGTTACTTCATACTATGTGTACACACATACATGCATGTGTGTTTGTGTGTGCAGCGCTCCTCACCTGTCCTGTCGTAGGACTCGTGGCAGGTGTGTGCGATCTCAGCCCCCAGCTGCAGGTAGTGTCCGGCCTTGTCGTCAGGCGAGCCGTCAGCGCCCAACGCAAACATGCCGCCGGCGAAGCAGGCCAGGTGGCCCATCTTCCTCTCCAGGTGGCCATTCTTCCACTCGCCAATGAATGTCAGGCCGCCGTTGGATTTGCGTATCAGGTGGCGTTCGATGGCCTGGAGGGTGTGTGTGTGTGTGTGTGTGCAGGTAGTGAGGGGGTGACACAGTATTTATTATAGTAGGAATATGGATGGAGGTGAATATGAGTGGAATATTAAGTGTGTGTGTGTGTGTGTGTGTGTGTGTGTGTGTGTGTGAATGTATTAGTGGGGTTAAGGTGTGTGAATGGGACATTGACGTTGAGTGCATGAGTATGAGGGAGGGGAGGGTCAAACAGAAAGAAGCAGAACATCAGTGGTGAGTGCACAATTTAAAACCCAGCCACATCCCTCACCCTTGGCTCTGCAGCGTCTGCGCTGCTCACTCTCTGACACGCCTAATAACTGACAGACACCTTCATCAGCTACACACCAGTCTGCTCCCTGCTAAATCCACTCTCACTTTATTAGAAACAACTAAAAGGAAATGTCTCTTTTGAGGGGTTAATGTTTTTAAATAAATGCTGGATATTAAAAAAGAATACCTCGTAATGATTACAGCTGATAGGGGGTGTAGGTTGGACTGGGACAACAGAGAGCTTTGTGACTATGCAGTTTAATGGTACTAGCTGGGCCTGCTTCTATATCTTTACCTATGCCTATACCTGCTCTTATACCTTTGCATCTATACATTTGACAGTGAAATATTGTCCTACCTAACTAACAGGTTGGAAATAAAAAGGCATGTTTGTGGCATCACCTTCTGGAGGACATAATCCAGGAAGTCAGGAGTGAATCTACTTATGGCTTTGTCTGATGGTTTCGCTCTCTCTGCTGCAGTGTTTTCATACAGCGCAAGAATAAATGGCTGTGACTGTTGCCCTCTAACCATCGAAGGGGGGAAATCAGTTTACGGACTGCGTGAAGAAGGTTTTTTTCCATATATAAACAGATTTGCAGATTTTCTGATTACCTCGATGGCGTCGTCGTAGGTCTTGCGGGCTTCTGTGTCGGTCTTGTCTGACATGAGCCATGCCTTCAATAGGTACTCGTAAAAACTGTCCCCCAACCCTCCAACTGAGGTGTGATCTGGAGAGAGGGAGGGAAAAGAAAAGAGTAAAAAAAAAGAGTGGTTTGGAGGGACAGAGTGTGACAGAGCAAGAGAAAGAAGAAAAACAGCCAGAACGGACAAATGAGAAAGCCAAAGGGAATTATTCATTTTTTTATTCATTTTCGCTGGCAGAGCGCAACATATGGCATCAGAAGCATCTACTGAAGCTGTGGGTGGTTCTTTCTTCTCCACACCCACAATATACTGGCAGCAAGTGTTCCTCACATGTCCTGCTTTGTTTACCCTTTCCCTGATGTGCTCACATTTCAATCCCCAGTCGTCCCCATGAAAGTTTACACAGCTTTCATGGCTGTCCTATTTTGCAGGACACCACGTGGAGAGGATGGAAAGCAGCCAGAGCTCATTCACACCAGACACACAAAAAAGAAGTGAACTTCTTTCCTTTTAAGCCCACTTGATCTAATTGTCAATGGCGCTTTGGTCTATTTCAGAGGTAATTTCACTGACCTATAAAATATTTTTTACAATATTAGCAAAGAAAAGACATTTTCTTGCCAGAGTGTACCATTATAACATATTGGTAACTTTTCTGTAAATTATTTAAATTGCAAATCTACGTTATAATTCAATCTGCTATTAACTTGGTTTTATGAACTAAAGTGCGCATGCTTTGTATGTGTGAGGTCCCGGTTTCAATTCCCGGTTAATTTTTTTAGAGTTCAAAATGTGTTAATTACATAAATAAAGTGTAAATTTGTAATGTATACAGTGTTATCTTCATTTAAATGTCAAAAAGTATTTGCGGCTCCCGGTGTTTTCTTTTCCGTTGAAACCGGGTCTAAATGGCTCTTTGGGTGTTAAAGGTTGCCGACCCCTGCCCTACACAATCCAATTTTTGCTGGTGAACACATTCTTCCAGCTTGTGTAATGAGAGTGCCCTTTCTTTGGCAACATACAGGTGGTATGAGGAAATATTAGTGGTAGTGAGTAAATAATTTGGCTTTTGTTTCCCTGTAAGAATTTCTTGACAATAGACATCTTATCTGTAGTGCATACAATACACAATGAATCATGCTTTGTTAAAACTGCAAGTCAATGTTCACTCAAAGTGATGAGTCATTCTGTGTGAGGTGTTACTTTGAGCTTCACTTTAAGCTCTTCTAGACTTTTAAACTAGTAGAGAGACAGATGGATAGGAACTAGCCAGTCTAAAGTGGTCAATACACGCTATGAACCCACCATCCACAGAAAGGAAGCGCCTTCAAGAGTCATTTAGACACACCCGGACATACAGTGGAAGTAACTGTCCCGTCTCTATTGGTCAGTTAGCAGTAAGTCACTGCAAACACAGTTTGGCAAATGCAGAGGCTGGCATCCAGGTTGACGCAGGATGGTCACTTTCACCTGAAAAGAGAAATAATTGACCTCTCAGACGATCTAGTCCCACATTCATCGATGCTTGCAAACAGCAGCATCCTGGATACTGACAATGTGTTAGGTGTGTGCCTCAGGAAGGTACCTCATTCTTGAGAGACTTGCTGAGATACATGTTGATATCGTCCACGCTGTCAGTGTGCAAGTCATTAATTGCCAGAATTTGGTCTCCTTTGTGAAACAGGCACACAGACTGTGGCTGGCCTGTCCACCCAGACACACTGTGACACACAGACAAAAACTCTGCTTGTTAGATTCATTTTGCAGCTCTCATTCACACAGTATTTGACATTTGTGCTTTAAAGTTTTTGTGTTTTATTCCTACATCTGTAGTACAGATTAGAGTATAGTATAATATATATAAATATAGTCTAGTATAATGCCTATGACGATTCTCAGTCGTCCGGGTCATGTGATGTATGAAGTCAGAGGCAACTGGACTTGGGGTGTAGTTTTTAAGACTTTTCACCACTGAACCCGGAGACTTTATCACTTCTACTGGTGAAGTAAAGAAATGTCATCAAGTGCAAACAGCAAGTCAATTTGCTTTTGACTTTATGTATGGAATGTGGCAAACTCATCTGTGGTTTTAGTGTTTTCATTCATATTAATACAGAAATCTGAGAAGTTTAACATTTTTATTGTCCAACAACAATACTGCAATGAGGTAAGTGGTCTCATTTCATAGATGAACTTACCTTGGTTTTCCATCCACCTCGGTACAGGTCAGGTGTCTTTTCAGATCTACCTGCTTGACCTTAATATCTCTCTCCTCTGGGGTGAGGGTGTCAAGGCTTGAAAGAAAAACAAAAGCTTTATTTAATGATATTGTATACATTTAAAAAATGCTAATAGGGATTACATTTAAATCTTGACACTTGACATCCAAGGCAATCAAAATAGTTCACATGTAAGAACTGCAAGTGAAGACATTTTCCTAAGATCCTTCTACAAGTTATTATTATTATTGTTAGTAAATCTTTGATAAAAAGTTAGTTAACCAACTGCTTAGGAATGAAACCGCACATAAAAACATAAATGTATGGTTATTAATGCCTCCTTCCTCCATTATAGTGGCATGAGTGTCTGTATAGATAAGGACTTCTAACAAACAACGAACAACTCATTTAAATTTTGGTAGCAAACTCACTTGAGCTGCAAATGTTTGATGGCAAGTGCGTCTTATTATTATTCAGCTGTTATTATATCCCCATGTGCTTCCAGAAACCTTCAGTAACCACTCTAACCAGTCCAGCAACATGTCAGCGTTGGTCCCAGAGATCCTTTCTTGTTATGTATTTCATCTCAAATGTGGTGATGTCTTTTTTGTTTTGTTCTGTTTTTGACTTTGTGATTGGCAACAGCACAGACGGAGCCACAGTGGGGGTTGCAAATGTCTCTTCTTGTACTATTTGTTTCATTACAAAAAGCCCAAAATTCAGACAATAGCGTGCACTTGGTAGTAGAAGTAGATTCAGGGTCAGTTACTATGGAATCTCACCTGTCAGTAGAGCTGTGTTGTTTCAGTGTGCACAAATGGTGTCCATCCAGCATCTCTACCGGAGACATGGCATCGTTGTCACTGGAGCAAGTGACAGCATGAGGGGTTATAACATCAGATCTCAGTACATGTCACATGTTACATTCAGCAAGGAGTTAGTGATGCATTCTTACTGTGACATTGCGAGATAGCCTGAGTTACAGTGGGATTAAACACACTAAGGTTCTCATGTAGCAGGAGCCAATGCTTTGTGTTTAGTACAAAATGACACAGAGGAAGAGCTCCATCTGAATCTGGAGCGGGGTGACCCACAGGCAGACAGCATAACAACAGATTTTGGCACTGCATTCGAGGCTTGAACAGACGTCCACATTTGCCCTTGTGGCAGAAAATAACACCAATAGAAGAACGAAAAAATAGTTGAATGAGGGTAAAAGAGAATTGTACACCAAGAGGCTTCTCTCCATTATACCGAAACAGGACCAGATGTCTTGAGATCTTTTAAAAATAGTTTATAAAAGCAGCATGGGAGAAGCAAATAAATCCCACAAGAGACGCAAGAGGAATTCTAATTAAGAGGCACTTTAAAAACAAGTCCTTTGACCCATATGCCAAATGTAGTAGAGAAGATGTTCTTCAGTGTGGCAGCACAGCAGTTGGCCACTTAGAAAGAAATCAGGAATTAGTGTGAAAGGCAGAATTATAACATAGTTTTGTATTATAGCTAATTTAGGAAAACAAACAGCAGAAAACAGTATTTTTATAAGGGAGATGGTGGCATGAAACAGCTGGAAGAGGCATGAATTGTGTGGTTGTTATTTACTGATCGCCTGCTGTGTTGGTGATTAACAAAATGATCATGTTAAACAAGGAAGTCGGATCTCATTGGCTAAAACCTGCCTTCCTTGAGATGCCTCGGGGTCTGACATGCTACGCAGACACACAGTAATATTGTTAGCATTGCAAGGGCCTTATAGCCCAGCTTCTTAAAAAGAAGGTTTCCCTGAGCAACATGCAGTAGTTCTCCGTGGCTAATATGAACAAAGATAGATATTGATTTAAAATGGACATCACTGAGTTGGTTTGCTGACTTTATTACTCAGCATTTATCATTTCCCCATAACTGTCAATTTCAGCTAAAGTGGATGCTGTTTCAGCAAAAGGTACATCATTTCCATTTGAATACTCAATACAGTACGATATGAAAACATGGCTCTAATTAGCCCCATAGAACAAACAAGTTACAGTGACTGTAACAAGCAATGTAGCTTATTAGGGATCTAATAATATTTAACAAACAGTTTGCATGTAGAAGATGTTTTTCAGTTACGCCTGACCTGTAAGACAAAGTTTAGTTTATACAAGGTGTGGGAAATCTTTGTGACATGCATTTTCATGGCTCAATAAACATGTAAAGATGATAAGTTCCTTGTCAGGCGTAGGCTAACTTCTTTCACAAGAAAAGATATGTCTCATCTAGTCAAGCGCGTAAGTTGCTAAACAGGATCTGAGGTGCTGCCTTTCTTAGATACTTGACAGATCAAGAGTGTCTTGGTGTTTGAGCCAATGAGGCTGTGGTTACGTCTGATTGGTGAGCTATTTTGGTATGTAGGGCACTGGCAAAACATGTGACACAAAGAGCATAGGGCACTGACACTGAAGACAAAGTGAGAAGTCAAAAATACACGTGGCCCACAAAGATGACCCTGCAATTAATCTGAGATCTACCTGTCCTCAGAAGCTGTCTCCTCAGAGGCCGTCTCCTCAGAAGCTGTCTCCTCAGAGGCCGTCTCCTCAGAAGCCGTCTCCTCAGAGGCCGTCTCCTCAGAAGCCGTCTCCTCAGAGGCTGACTCCTCATCGAACGGAGGGAGTGGGGAAATATGTGTCTTCAGCTTGTCAAAGGCCTGAGTGACAGACCTCATCAGCGTGCTAGAGGTCACTGCCTCAACTTCACGGTCTCTGGAGACATTTGGCGCAATGAATAGCTCTCAGTTTCAACAATAATCAGAAATGATTTACATGATTTGCTTTTCAGTGATACCATGTGAATCAAACTTACGCTTCCTTAGCCAGTTGTTTCATTTCTATCATCGTTTCATATCTACAAGAGACACATATTCAGAATAACAGACCAATTCCAAGTAAGGCAGGTGATATTTTATGTGAATTATAACTGAAAATAATCAAACATATCAGATCAGTACATTGTCACATAGACAATAATTAACACTCACACTGACTCCGTGCTTCTGCCATGAGTCTCACCATTTTCTCCAACCTTTTTCACATTATTTATGATGAAAAAAGGCAAAAATGAAAACAATTATTAGTTACAATAAATCACAATTTAGGAGTTAGACAATTTAACAAATTAATCAATTAATCATATCGCGTCTGTATGGATGCAGCCCTACTTGTATTTGTGTTGAGCAAGGTCTAGGAAAGTCATAGATTGGATTCAAAGGCTCCGATGCACGTCTATTTGAAAAATCACCATCCTGCTGGCCAATCAGAAAAGATACTTTTTGCAACCCAAAGAAATGCCACATCCAATTCACACAGAATAATACCTCTTAAAAACCATCATTTGAATTCAATTTGTGTTTACTAATTGCAAAAAGTCAAAATCAAGATACTGCACCTTTTCAGCGTTTTTATCAAAAGCATTTGAGGGCGGAGCAGACATGGACCGTATTTTCAGCACTGGCTGAAAAAGAAAACAAACACATACACATTAAAGCACCGATGTTTACAATGTTTATGTGATTGGATTATTTTATTCACATTATTCTCACAGCAAAACGTTATATTAATAGAGAAATTAGACAAGGCCAAAATGAATTCACTATGTCAACATTTACATACAGATAAAGAAAAAATCCACACCATCAAATAGAGTCACACAAAGGAAAGTCTGATACACCTGAGTTAGTATCAGATTGACAGGATGTATTGAATTTAGAAAGGTTAGCCAAATTCATGCTGAGCTTTAGTTGCTTTATGGACCAACCTGTTGAGGCACAGCAGCTGATTTCTTTTTACGCATATTGGGTTTTGAAATTACCTGGCAAAACAGGAAGATAAGTCTATTTTCAAAAGTCAAAGAGAGTGTTGATTAATAAAAGGTTAATAAGTAACTGTGCAGTGGTTGCTTGTTGGATTATCCAGGGACACAGAAGGAAGTACGTCAAAAAATATTAATGTAAATGTGAAAAACAGGAACCTGATGAAGAATTAAAGCAATGGTTTGACATTTTGTTAAACAGGTTTATTTGCTTTCTTTCCAAGAGTTAGATAAGACTGACACCACTCTCAGTAAATACAGTATGTTGTTACAGCCAGCACTCTGTTAGCATGGAAACAGGAAATCAGTTAGCCTGGCTCTGTTCAAAGGTAACACAATCTGCTTACTATCACCTCTCAAGATTACTAACATGTTATATTTCATTTGTTTAATTTGTACAAAAATCTAAATATGAAAACGAAAATTCGCTGTTTGACAGGAAGTCATGTGCATTATGTTATATGTGTATTTTCTTGTTAGGAGTCTGCACTGGTTTGGATTGCAACATGCTCCTAGCCATGTAATAGTTCAGCACATTCTCACCAGTTAAACTACAATTTGTTGTTTCTGTACGGATTAAACTTTAAGGAGAAGACATGTTAATTAGTGAGCTTCAGAGGAGCTGAGAAGTGGATTTTGGTACCTACCCAGGCTAGCTGTTTCTCTGTTTCCAGTCTTTCGGCTAAGCTAAGCCAGCTGGCATCGATCTTTGTATTACATGTATTTTCCGAAAAGTTGAACTATTCCTTTAATGTGGTTTGTGGTCAACAGATGAAAAACAGGCTTTAAATATTTACCTCAATTGTTGACTGCCCATTAGACATTTCCTTTAACAATAGAAAAACATATATATATATATATATATATATATATATATATCTATA
>JAVQJL010102162.1:0-24060 GCA_036024295.1 Nannoperca obscura
GTGTGTGTGTGTGAGTGAGTGAGAGTCTGTGTGTGTGTGTGTGCGTGTGTCTGTGAGTGTGAGTGAGTGAGAGTCTGTGTGTGTGTGTGCTTGTGTGAGTGAGTGAGAGTCTGTGTGTGCGTGTGTCTGTGAGTGTGAGTGAGTGAGAGTTTGTGTGTGTGTGTGTGTGTGCGTGTGTGTGAGAGTGAGAGTGTGTGTGTTTGTGTGCGCGTGTGTGCGTGTGTGTGTGCGTGTGTGTGTGTGTGAGACCTCTGGGCCAGAACTTGAGTGCTTCTGTCAGCTTTAACTGTCTCCAAAAGCACACGACTGTTTCATTAAAGAAAGACAGGGAGAGAGAGATGCACACAGCTCTCCCTCCCTCTCTCTCTCTCTTTCTCTTTATCTCGCTCACCCCTCTCTCTCTCTCTGTTCGTGCATCTCTCCTCCTAACTGCTGTTTTGACAGCCATCATGGGCGTGGCTAACGGGCCTGCAAAAGAAATTTGTCTGTCGGTCAGTCTGTCTGTCTGTTTGGCAAATTTTCGGCTGATAAATTGTCGGGGAGAGGGTGTGATGATGCCTCGATCTCACCCAAATTCTCCTTTCAGCATCTCTGTCTCTCTCTCTCTCTTCCTCTCTCTCTCTCTCTCTCTCTTCCTCTCTCTGCTCACTACTTTTCAATCTCTCCGACATGCATTAAAAGCAACTGAAGGGAAGAGTCACAATTTGAAAGATAAGGATTTTCATTTGAATATGAATACTAGAGTGTCATTTGTGTGTGTGTGTGTGTGTTTGTGCATCAGCTATATTTTGGCGTGCTGGGAGAATTTTTTACTCTAGTTTTGCTTTTGTATCAGCCGGACATCTTCAGCCTTTCAGGACAAGGCTGCGACAGCTGGGATGTTGTTGTAAGGTGAAGTGTTTGTTGCGGCACCGTGCCTGTAATCTTTGTCTGCCAGGATGTCAAGGCGATGATGGAAAGACGTGGCCCAAAACATGACTCCAAATGAATGCTAATGTTGCTCTGTAACGGTTTGCTTCTTTATGAGGTGATAATATGTCAGATTTGTTTACAGCTTGTTTTGCAGCTCCCAAGTGGCCAAAAAAATCGATGAATTCTGCTTTAAACTGACTTGATCCCTGAAACTGATTCAATTATTCCTTCCTTGCGATTTTCCTACGAGGCATAAAGGTGTAAAACTGTCAATATTTGGGTGATATTCTATAAAATCCACCGTTATATAGATTTAAAGTATATAAATATAAGTTGGGTGGACATTTACATCCTGAAGAGAAGTTTTTAGAAATCTTGTTTTGCAAATTCTGCAGGAGGTATGGTATCAAGCTTATCTTTACCATATTTCTAATGATTTATTTCCACGTTGACAGACCTTTTAGTATCGTACCCAACCATATGTTCCACTGCATCTAGCGCCAGAATAAGATGTTTCTTGTGTTTCTACTTCTATGAATCTTTCTGATATGATTTCATTCCATCTTCCCCATGTTGCCACCTGTCAAACATGCTTTTAAAAGGATTTCAAGGACCCTGAGGAATTGAAATTGTGTCCACCTGTGCAACAGAAACTAGCAATAAAATATAATTCTCCTCTGAGCCATATCTGTATCCTCCCACCTTCCCCTCCGTTCATCAGCACTCTCCATTAGAGCTAAAGGTGTTGGGCTTCTGTCTATATTCTCCACATCCAGAGATGTGTCTCTGCTGATTAATTGCTGTCTGATCGCTGCTGTTGCTGCTCCCTGCTAATTTCTCTCTCCCTGGGTTTTTGCAGCGTGCGGCGGCCTGGGTGTGAGGGTTTCTAGCGGTAATTGTGCGGTATTTGTTGCTAATAGGATAATAATTGGAGCAGGTGCAGATAGCTGGGTGGTTATTGGGCCTGGTGAGGGGAGATGGAGTTTGGCACCATGCCAGAGACGCCCGCTGTGCAGAACGACGACGCAGACACGTAAAAACACACTTTAAAAACCAGAGTGCCACAGAGGGAGGGCAATTATTATCCTCCTCTTTTTTATCTTCCCCATCCAGCTCTATCTGTCGCTCTGGAAACCTTGCACTTTTTACATGTTTTCATCCATTTGTCTATGACTTTTTCTGCCTCTACGTGTGTCTGCTGCTTCCCTGCTTACTTCCCTCTGTTGATATTTCTTCTGATATATGACCATATATGTTTCTGACATGTTTAAAAACTTGATCTCATCCTGATGCATGTTGTTTTTTTCTGAGGAAGATAACTGGGGGTGTCATCTATAGATCTATAATTTACAAACGATCTGATCAGGCAGTCAAACAACATATTCAAAGAGCGCTTCATGAGGAGAATTTCTGAATGTTTGAACGAGGCCAAAGTATTCTTTGGGCATGTGTGTTTTGTAGGCCACAAGATGTAGTTGAAGGCTTCGTAAACAACAAGTGAGTTCGCCCCGTGTAGAGATGTTTTTTTTGTCAGGCTGCTGTTTCCAAGGTGAATTATAAACCTCCAAGCATCAAGCTGACATTGTTTTCGAGTCTAGGTTACCTCTTATGGCTGCTTCTTTCTGGGGGCACACTTTCAAAAATATAAATCTGTGTCTCAGTTTGTCTTCATTCCAAATCGAAAAGATGGTGCATAATAAACTGCAATCTATATGAATCCTACCAGTGGAAATGTAAGCACCCTGCCTTCCAGGCCCACAATGCAACTTTCCTTCCACATCTGACCTAATGCTATTGAACACTTCCTTCCCAGGGATCTGTATACACTGTATTTAAGATTAATAGCGAGCACCTATCTGTAGCAGATTATAACAGCTAGCGCATTCTGTGGTTCTCAGTAAGCGTTCACTCACCAGCAAGTGATGACTGATGACTCAGGATAATAATGCATGTGATGAACACCTGCAACAAAGAACCCACAAAAAGTAAATGTTAGACCATTGAGTCCTGCTTATGTATTGGGTATAATAGGGTGTTGGAGTATATGTAAATATACAGTATAAAGGTGGGGGATAACAAGGCATCATCATTGTGATTATCTTGCAGTATTGTGGCTAACCTGCAGACATTTAAGTAACGAACTGTATCTCCTGACGGTTCGACAAACAGCAGCTGACACTGAGAGACTGGAAAAAGAACGTTAGATAGAACTATAGAACTACTAGAACAGAAATGAACCGTGTGGTATTTAAACAGAGAAAATGCTGCTGTTGGAGTCAGAAAAGTTGGATTTGTCAAATGTTGCTGTCAAGGTTAGAATGTGAGACACCAGCTTTTCAAATTATTTACGACTTTTTCTGCTTCAAGGTCTCCTGGATGCAAAATGAAAAGCGGAAAGGAAACTGACTTTGTCTAATTTTCCAATATGGGGAGGGGGAGAAAAAAATTCCATCTGTGAAAGTGCTGAGTAACACCTCTAACCCTCGAAACCTGGCAAAGCTGCAGTTATGATTAAAGCGAGGAACGTCTCCTCGCTAAGGTCACGCTTTCAAAAAGCGAGCCGCCATATTTGGGCAGCAACAGCATTGTTGTGATCACCCCTCCCTCATTCCCCTCTGAGACTTCTCAGCCTCGAATATGGTGATGATATTAATACTAATCGTAATATAGCCGGCGATAGATATAGGCTCTGCCGCTTTGAACTGTAAATGGGTTGTGTTTGGGGGAAGAGAGGCGATTAAAAGCCGCAAGATGGTAAATCTGGGGAAGCAGAGGCGTTCCAGCTCCCCCACCATAAACAAATAATCCAACGCTGCTTCTCAAACCCCCTTATGCCATCTCAAATCAGTTTGGATTAGGACAGAATACAGGGATGTTCCCTTTAATGTCACACAGAGACACACAGAGAGAGAGGGTGCATCTTCCTCTTGTGCACCCCCTCCCCCCTCCGCCCGCCTCACCACCGTGCGCTGTGTTTAGCCCTGCTTAGCCAAATGAGCTCCTAATAAATGCAGCGCTGAGCCCGTCTGCTGAGGAGTCGCTTATAATTGGAGGGCTTTCTCCTTCACTTTAGAGAGGAAAGTATTAATGAAGGGGTGGGGAGGAAGGTGTGTGTTGAGGGTGGAGGGTGTGTGCGTGCCTGCGTGAGTGTGTTTGTAAGGTGGGGTGAGTGAGTGGGTAAGTGGGTGACTGCATGTGTGTGAAAGGTGGAGTGTGTGGAAGGGTGAGCTGTGTACATGGAGGGCGTGTTTTTTCTGAGTGTATAGTTTGTGTGCATGCTTTGCATAAGTCGTGCACACGTGTATGTTTCTACCTGTGCCTCGTTTCATATGGAAATGTGTCTCCGTGTCTTCATTTAACGCTGCAGCTCGCCAACCACCACACTAGCAATTTCCTTTTTTTTATGAACCTGTCGTTATCATTTCTGCTCCGTTCCTCTCCTTCCACTCCTCTCCTCCCTCCCGTTTAATCCGGCTTGCTACCTGCAGTGTGAAGCTGCTTTGTGCTCCAATAATAGGGAATCTATATGTGTATAGATATGCCTCATTTTGATGTTTCTAGCATGCACGCCTTAAAGACCCTCAAATCCTTCATTTAGCTTTTTTTCCTCCTGTTTGTGTTCCTCATCTGTCGTTATTACTTTCTGCAACTCTAGCTAGACTCTGAGCAAAAGATGAAGAAAAAAAAACTCCCACACAAACAAAGATGAAGAGGGCCGCCTTGTTTGTCCACTCGGGTAATTAATTTCCCCCTGATTAGAAATGTTGACCAGTATGTTTGTGTGTCTGTTGACCGCAACGCACAAGTGTGAAGGCGTTAATTTGAACTGCCATTGGCAGGTCGATAACGACATCAGAGAGATCATGGCCACACTCACACAAACAGAGTAAAGAGAGGTCCGCCCTGTAATGTCAGGCCTTATCACCTAATTGGCTGACCGAGTTTGAAGTCCGACAGAGCAGTGTGATGGATGAGAAACTGATGGATGTGTGTGTGAGGGGCATAGATAGAGCGAGGGGAGCCGTGAGGACTTATCACAGCTCTGTGGTCACTGACGGGAGGGTACTTGTTGATAATCCTGTTTAGTCTACAGCTGCACTGACAGATGTTATGAGGGATTGGCTTGTATACTGTAATATGCAGAACGTACCCTCATCCCCACACACGCCCTCTAGGAGACGGCTTCTTGTTGTGGTGTTGTGTGTTCAGAACATACACCGTATGTACAGGTTTGAAGGTCAGCACTGACCCAGAGCTCCAATAACCATCTGGATCAAACATGCTGGAGATTTGTGTCACTCAAAGTTTCATCTACTGTTATTTTTAATTTACGACATATTAACAATGAAATAAAGAAAGAAAAAAGACTCATATACAGTTGAGTTTTGGTTTAGTTTTGCCCTATCACTCATCCACTATTGATGTCCACTCAAGCTCTTTTACTTCTTCTACTTTTACTTTCTCTTTTTTAATAAAATCTCCATCCTAAGTTTCAATTAGGCAGTGCTTATTTATGTGAGGTGCAGGGGAGGTCATACCTGAACAAACACACATACTTGAGTTTTGAATATGTACTCTATGTGTATTCACCAAAAAGGTGTGAATTACGCCGAGGAAGTGGGACACAGATTCCAACAAAATATCTGCAAATGAGCCCAAATCATTAAAGTTACTGAAAAGACACATCAGAGACAGGAGCACACAAAGAAGTACACTCTGAAATATGTCTCACACTATATTCTCTGATAGAGCAAATGAAATTCTGATGAGATTATTAAAACGTCTCCATTCACATTTATTGACAAGTTAAGTGAAAAGTTAAGTAAAAGTGTTTTTCTTTTACTTCTGTATTCTAACTGAAACCATATCTAGACCCAGGGGGCCTGAACTACGTCACCTGAAAAGCATCTTATATCTTTAGGACACCCATGTTTGACCTGCCGACTCCATGCTATCAATACATTTATCTACTGTCATTATGCTTTAATTGCATGAAAATATTATTCACACATTATTGCCCTGAGGTTGCCTGCGGGAGTTGACTAATCACTCCGACTAAGCTTTCTGTATCTTTCGAGACCTTTATGGGTTGTGGTGGATTGGACAGACTGCAGATCAGGAAAGACTATTGCAGGTCGGGGGAGAGGAGAGTGTGATGGGGGAGAGAGAACAGGATTGGTGAAAGTAAAGAAGATTTGTATATCCATCTTTAGGGGTGATAGAGGGCTAAGTATTATGTGACCATAGGTTTGGCGTAGCTATGCTAATGTAGGCTTTGGAAAGGTGAATATTAACTAGTGTTACTACCCCTTCAGATCCCTTCACATACTCCATGTATGTCAGGCTGCATAATCTGGGCTCTCTCTCTCTTTAGACAATTCTCTATTTTTCTATCAATAAGTTATAACTTCCAATGGATCAGCCCCAAATCTGGAGGCCGTTTTGTATCATTTTCAAATGAGAAATGTGTCCAGTGAAGTGCAGACAAGTTGGGATTCTTGGGTTTTTAATGCAGTAAGGCTTTTGACTTTAAATCAGATTTTTTTAAGTGAAGACTGAAAGATGATGAGCCAGATATAAGTGGCCAGGATCTGAGGTTGTAATTTATTATTTAATTTCTTCAAAACAAAGGGCACAACTGAGTAAAAACAAGATGTACAAACCTTTGGTGATCTCGCTCTTTTCTGAACATTTCTTTCATGTAATTCAGGGGGAAAACATGATAATGATACATGATATGAGTTTGATTAGTCTTCATTGATATTTGAAGTGATTAAAAGTAATAAGTCAGAATCCAGAGATAGAAAAGGGGTGGACATGGGCAGCTAACAACTTTGATGTCTTAAAATCTCAGGAGGAATCCTCACTTAACGCAGACCTGCGTAGAGCAGCAGAGAATCCACATATCCTGGTTTAATTGAGCTTGACAGACTGCAGGTTGGGAATGGCTGGCTAGGCTTGCACTCACAATCGGAGATAGTGTTGGCCTTCACTTGGCTTAGTACTTGAGAAATCCCAGCCTAATGTTTGAAAGCCCTGAATCCAGAAAATGACAAGGGCTGAACTGGCGATGGCTGCTGCAGGGGTATCTTGGAGATAGAGGAGGACCTTAGTACTTAGTACCTGAAAATCCTGCTCTAATGACATTCACCACAGAGACAGTGGGTCCTTACAGTAGCTGCCTAAACCAGGAAGACAGACTGTGGAGTCTGGTGTGTACAGTACAGTGGCAAACGAGTTCAAATAAATGAGTATAAACTGTATTCAGGGGTACTTTGCCTAATGCTGATTAAAATTAATTTCTGGTTGGACTTTTTACCATGGTAAAAGTGTTGACAGACATGAACCCCCCCCCATCATCATCTTACACAGATTAAAACTCGGACTAAGTCAAAACAAATGCATCTGACCTGTTTAAACCTGCCATTGGCCAGAACCATTTAACTGGAAGGCATTTGAGAAAATCTCAATAACCTGAATTTCATCGGGGAGTATGAGTGCCATCGACTGTGGCCAGCCTAACTCTTCCTTTTCTAATACCTCAGAAGCAAAATATCCTACAGAAATGACAAAAATCTGTCCTTTGTCAGTGCCAACAAAACAAGTCCTTAGTGTGTCATGTGATCTACTGCCTCTATAGTTAAGGTCTAGTTAGGTTTAAGCAACTAAAACTATTTAGTCAAGGTCAGGGAGAGATCATCTTAAGGTTACATGAAATCAGCTTTGACTGTTACAGAAGGACCTGATATTTTCAGTTTGTCTGCCGTTTTTACTGAACTGAAATATCTGTCATTTCAATATGTATATATTGGATTTGAACAAAAGGCTTATTATATTATATTATTATATTCAGTCTCCTCAGGATGCAACAGGGTGATGAATTCAGGTCAGGTCGAACTCTAGCAATCAAAACCAACCACTTCATTTCCTTTAGTTGACAGCATTAATGGACAGGAAGCTAAGAACAGGTCAGTAACATAAAACTTTAACAACACTATTGTTACTGTTTGGTGACACTATTGCTAATCTAGGATAAAAGGCGACGTTCCTCCCAAGAAGAACAACAGCATCAGCCGTTTCGACAAATTTGTACTTCGAGTAGTATTGACCGATCACGTTTGAGTGGGCTTTGGTTGCATGCAGGTGAACAGTCTGTGGAGAGCAAAAGAGGCAGAACTTTTTGACTGAAAAGCAATCTCAGAACCCATCAGCTATCTTCTGACAACAATTTAGCTTTTTATCAATCCTGGAACCTTAGAGATTAGCTTTTAATTTGCTTTGTTTGCATGTCTGCATTCACATCGTTGTCAGACGATAGCCTAGATTGCTAATCATACTGTAAACAATGACCAGCACATGGAAGAGGAAGTCTTGGCCTGGATATCCGTTATCCAGGTATCTGTGGGCTACACCGTAAGCCCTGAAACGTTGGCCGTTGCCCCGCAGGATAAATCATCGTCAGACGATAGCAGATGTGTTTCAAGATCAGACTGGAAACAATGACTGGTGCATGGAAGATGACATTGGGTTCCAAGATTGGGTAAAAGCCTGCCTGCCATGGAGATGTTTCTATCTACCTCCACTCTCAAAGCAAAATACAACGTACAGTGAGCTCCCTATCCTGGCTGGCTGTAGGTGGTGTAGACGAGGTGTAATCAGTTAGTTATTGACATTACAGAAAAAGAGAAAGAGAAAGCTAGAGCTGAATGTGTGTGATTGAAAGAGAGGCACAAGGTCATGTTCATAATGCCAAGCTTCTAAAGAGGGAGCGTTATCCTGAAAGGAAGCTGACCCCCAAGCATACAGAGAACTGCCTACAGAAAAGCCACTGTATGGGGAAAAAAGGGGGGGGGGACAAATTGAAACATGACAAATGAAAGAAAGAAACATCCTCTGCTCCAATGTGTCTCTCATCGACGCTGACAAAAAGTCTCAGCTGTCTTTTGTTGATTTCTCTGTCCCTCCTCTCTTTTTCTGTTTTCAGTGCTAATTTGATTTCTGGAAATCAGGGTTTTGTCTCGGCGTGTGACTGACAGTTGCCTTCGCCTTAATGAATGCCGAGTGGAAAAAAAAGATTCTGGCGGATAATGCTGCTCCCTCTCTTGCTCCCTCTCTTATATCGAGCTCCAATAATTAATTCACACACATATCTGCAACATTAGTTCCAGAGGAGATAATTAAGAAAATCATTTTGGTATTGTTCCCCGGCATCTATCAAGACAACGCTGCTATCTGTTTTGTGAAAAGCTAGTAGTCACCATTACCGTATCTTTAAAGGGCAGTGATTTTGCATTTGGTAATTGCGTGACAGATTTCAAGCAATGCTATTAATTGAGTGTGGTGAGTATGCATTTATCTCCGTTTTATTCTCATCAAGTGTGTGTCGTTCATGTGTGTGAGTCTGTGAGAGAGAGATAGTGTGTGTGTGTGTGTGTGTTTAAACAAATAAACTATCTCTGCGTCACATTCATTAACGTCTTAAGTCATTTATTTTTCTGCTATCTGGCAGCAAACATTTGTGTGTTGAGTTCTTTGTCACAGCTACACCATTCAGCCACAGTGTTCGGCTGCCGCACTGTTTTCATTGTGTCTGTATCTTGTTCATCATGCTAACGTCAACTGCTAACATGAAAGACAACTTTTTATCAATACAGTCGGGCATCAGGCCAGATATTAAATTAAATGGATAGAGGAAGGGGAGATGTTCTTTTTTTCGTGTTTCTTCTGTTTCTCCTACATTCGGGGCATGAAATTCAACAGCAGCCCCTGCACAGCATTTTCAAATGAATTAGTTGCTCATATATGAGAACATGTGGAAGTTTCAACAGTGACAGCCTGTATTTCTAAATTGCGATGACAAATTGACGTTTATAATTTTCCTCCGTGTTGCAAATATTGTACACTGATTACATTTAAATGCATGAAATATTGCCGGTTTTTCCCTTATTCCAAAAAAGACAATATTCCTACTGAGCTGTTTACATTGTGAATGTGTTAGCAAATGTTGTGTTCTTACTTACACAGAGCAACATTATCATTCATTTGGAGTCGTATCTCTGGGCGGCTGACGAGTTCAAGTCCAGTGTTCACTCTACTTTTTGCTCTCACTACAAGCTAGTTGCTTGTCTGCCAAATGGTGCTGAGTAGGTAGCGAAAAAGACAGTAAAACCTTTTGTAGAGCTGATTATTCTCTGTGGGTTTGTCACTACAATCAAACCCTTTCACATTACGCTCATTTGAGCGACGTTTATAAATATCGATCAGTGCATAATTTTTTTAAACAATGTTTTGTGGCAAAAACCCTTTCTCTTTCTCTTAAATTAGTTTTAACTAATTTAACACAGAAAGTGCAGTTTCCTCTTCATGTGTGAGGCTGGATAACAGTGTGGTATATGTAGTGCACAATGTAGGCTGCTGTACTGAGTCCAGGGCACATTTCATATGACTATACAGTATACGTAGCAAAACATAAAGCTATTATACTGAATATGTAGCACTGCCCTGAATATAAGTCTGTCTGGTGCTTTTTCACTTGATTCCTTGCATAAAGATGTACATCTCTCCGCCTGCCTCTTTTAATATAAGAAGTTGTGGGTCGGAGAGTTCAAAGTATTCTTCTCCCTCAACAAACACTTTTTCCTCGTTCATTGTGCAACAGAAGAAGTCAAGGCAGCCAGGATGAGCAAGTGTGCTGCTTTTCTGAGGCTGGACAATAGCGCAGGCGAGCATACTGTCGCAGCATGTGGCGCCTAGTCACCGCTGATGTAGGCGCACGTAGAAAATGACCTGGGGCAGCTGTTCTGACTTACACTGTACGACGTCTTTTCGTTGTGGATTTCAGAGACAGGAGAGATGTAGGCTTACGTAGACATGTGTCACATCACTAGAAACAACCCCGTGTCTGTTACTCTAACCTTTTGTTTCATCTGAGAACATAAGTGAATGAAACTCAATCATATTTGAGTAAGCTAGTATTTGTAAAAAGTAAATTATTTCTGGTTAATCAAAAGTTACTGGACCCAGATTTATATGTAAGAGTTTATATAAAAATCAGATTTCCTCTGTGTAACTTCATTTAAGGCCTCTATTTGCTTTATTCTTGTGTGTATTGGTACAAAAGAATAGGAAAAGAGGGTTCGGCCACAGTGTTCAATGCCTTCAATCTTCCTTTAGATGTGCGCATATGAAAAGGTCATTAACGGGTGAATACAACTGAGCCTGATTATGTTTGAACAATGTTGTGCGACCCAGGGGAATCTGACACAGCACCTCAAAATACAAAAGAAAATCTGACATCTTTGCTTTTAAAGTAAAAGTAATCTGAGTTAGTGTACAGTTATTTCACATCACATGTCAGAGGCCATGTACACAAAAAGCATTTACTTCTGAAACCTTGATTCATGACACGTTGAGCTTTACAGATGTAAGCTGAAAACAACTTACTATGTATGAGTGTGATCTACGTATTCGGTTAATGCAGTTTGACGTACCTATGGTAAATAAACCTTTCCGGTATAAGGTTTATGTCATAAAGCAGTTCCTGGTGCAGTGCAGTTTCGGTATGCCATGTGCTCTTCTCTGTGTCTAATGGGAAGACAGGAATGGTGTTTGCTGAAGGTCAGAGTTCATGTTTGTATATTATAGGGTTGCTTCAGCATGCATGCTTATAATGCAGAAAAATGTGTGTTAATGTGTGTTTTCACGTTTATCCAACATGCATACTCTACTCTATGTGAGCGTGCCACAACATATGTGTCGACCTATATGTCGTATGCGTGCGTGTGTGTGTGTGTGTGTGTGTGTGTGTGTGTGTGTGTGAAAGCAGGTGTGGGTTATATTTAGTACAAGGTGCGTTCCTTCACTCTGACGTCGGTCAACAAGATGATTGACCAAACCCTGATAACTAATGGCCTGTCAGTCATAGAGCCAAACTCCTCCCTCTTAGGCAATAACCCCCCCCTCTTCAAAACCACCTGTGCTTGTGCATTGTGTGTGTATATATGTGCATGCTAGTGGACGTGCTTGTATCTGCTGCATTAGTGTGTATACCTGTGCTTTTGACTGACGTCTTTTGTAAACTCCAGTCTCTCTGTTGTACAGCAGGTCAGATGTGCCGGCCTGATAGGCCACGTACGCAGCAGGCTTTAAATCTGTCAGGGCTGTTGGATGCATTTTAAATGAATTCAACCATCACATTCAAACATCAGGTGTTTGCAGTAATCAGGTCATTAGGACCACCATATTAAAACTACTCCCTCAGACTGCATGTTAAACAGATGACGTGGAGAACTGCCGATGCAGTCATTGTTTTCTGATGCTGATTGTATCAGTGCTCAGTATTTGAGAAGCTGATCCAAAACCTGTCATCTATGCTACTAATTACTCTACAGTGGAAAGAAGTTACACCATGGTTAAGCTAAAGCTATAAAAAGATAGCTGTTAACATAAAAGTAACAACTGCAAGTTTAAATATCTACTAGGTCTAATTTTAAACATGTATTATTAATTGGAAAATCCCTGAGATTACTGCTGAACACTGTCAGTCATATCATGTATCTCTCTCTCTCTCTCTCTTTTCAAACACTGTTGCATTTTGCTGCCAGAAAATCAAACCCTTAAGACAAACACGGACATTTCAGAAATAATCATTTAAAACATTTGGAATCTTCTTGCTGTAAAAAGGCTGATCTGGCAGCAGTTTTGGATGTCAGATCATCGTGCCAGCACATATCGAGATAACATAACTTTGACAAAACGAAATCAAGTTTTATGTTCCTGTTCTTTTTGATGGATTACTAAGGAGCTGAGTTTGACTTTGAAGTAAGTGAAATGGCAGAAATCTTAAACACTGTGGTATAAAATCATCTTGGTGCTGCTGGAGCTGAGTAAATGTGATGAGTGAGATCGGTTCTGCTATCTGTGTAATTGATGATCAAAAAACCGTTGGGACTGCTGAGACTGAAAGTTCATTCTTTTAAAGTAGCATGGAACAGAACACTAGACAGACCGCTCAGTCCAACAGGTCTGATGTTGTGCTCATTATATGTTTCCACCCGAATCAACCAATCAGTGCTTAGTAGGTGGGATTAAGAATGCAGACATCGTCTTCGTAGCTAACATTGGCGAGAAATAGTGTCAGAAAAGCCGCAACAAGCGTGGACGACGCAGCTGTGTGTGGTTGTAAGACGACCTGCCCAAATAACTCATGTTGAACTGGCTTTGCATTTTCCTAAATGTTAGGACAGAACAAAACAACTCCCCACTGCAACAAGAAGTCTCCTAACATGAACACAACGCAAAAGGGAAGTCTGATCATCTGGCAAGAAGTCCTTAAAATGCTCACAAACAACTTCCATGTTTAACTCCATCTGCTGAGGAAGTCCGCACGGGACGACCGAAAGCATCGGAACAGAAACTACTGTGTGCCAAAGATACGAGATTAGGAAAATACTTAACCTACCACATGCTACTGGAAATGTTAGTTAAGAGGCTGAATGCAGCTGAGTTGATATTGAGATTAGAGACATTTAAGAGATTTGAGATTTTGGGGCCTGTTCCAAGAAGCACTTTTACTGATCTTATCAGAGCTTTATCTTTGCTGAGTAAAACCTCCAACACAAACTCATGTGAAGGCCTTTTCTTTGGACGTTTGTCGCACAGATTTGGTGGCATTTCCATTAAAGAAGAACACGTTTTTAAATCCCCTTTATTTATACAATTCAAAATCCATTCGGCCAGAAGTGAGACACTGGATTTACTGCCCTACTGAGTCTGAGCACAGATTTCAGATCAGAAACACGCTTTCTAATTCATATAGCGTTTCTAAAAGTCTCTTTATTTTTCTCGCAAACACACATCCACACTCTCTCTCTCTCTCTCTCTCTCTCTCTCACACACACACTGTTTGTTTGCTCTCTCTGCAGTTCCAGGTGAAACAGGTCTGACATTTACCAGGTGCTGCAGAGAGGAAGGGAAAGAGGAGGTTGGTTTTCTTTCTCCAACACGCCAGCGAACCAATAAATCAGCTTCCTCTGTGTGTTTTCACGTCCATTTTTACACAACCCCCTTTGATTTCACAATCTGTGAAAACAACTTGTGTGATTGCCTGACTGTGTCTTTTGAAGTAACCACTGTGGTTAAAGTTAATCCCATTTCTTTGATCTGATGATATTAAATGTATTATGGATATGACTGAGAAGAAAATGTTTTAATGTTTTTAATAATAACTGTTAACTTTGCGGTTACAATGAGGTTATTTCTTTTTTATGTCAACTGGCCGCTGCAGCAAGTTGGTTCAGAAGCAAATATTTTGTTAAAGTAGTTGCCCTGAGGGAGGAGCAACAATGCAGCAGGTGTGTTAAAAATGGGACTTGATAAATTGTTCTTTGCATCCAGCTGTCAAGTGAATTTTTAAACTTGCGCAATGTCACAAAAATGCAAATAAACAGAAGCAAAGACACAAACCTGTTAAAGTTAAAGTTATCTGAAAAATAAAACCAACAATGACAAAAAAAAAGGAAATAATTGTGGTGTCCTGGTAGCACAGAATATAACCACAATGTCATTGATGCGACTCCAGCCATGGACCTTTGATTCATGTCATATCATCCTTTCTTTCTCTCTCTGCGCCATCAACTATGCAATAAATGCAAAACAATAGAAAACCAGAGCGCTAACTGACATAGTCAGGTTAGTAAATATTACATTTTAACATCTTGCCACCTGAGGCAGTTTGAGCGATTGGATTTGCTTCTGATGCATTCACACTTTTCACACTCAAACCTTCCTGTTTGAGCTTCAAGACATTTTTGAATCATTTGCTTTCACAAATGGATAAACTGTTTCATTGTTACAACTGGAGTCAAGTCTGAATGGGATCCTGATAGTGAGAACTAAACTGTTCAACGTCATATTTCACTGTAATCTGCAGAAGTCAGCTGTTAAATGTGCTGTCAGCTGTTGATCAGTGAGATTTATCCAGTCAGACACAAATCTAAAGCCTTGCTTCATCTCATTTCATAGCATCATTTTATTACAGACTTCAGTCATTTGTTTTGAGTGTTACATTTGTAAAACGGGACATTTTGTTCTGAATAATTGTTCCTTTTTAGCTCTGATTTCATACAGCATCATCAAAGAAACTCTTCTTTGGATTATTCTTCTGACATCAAGACTTCATCTGAATGAAACAACTGAAACAGACACATTTTCAGTTGTAACTCGGACATATTAGACAAAAAAAACCCACAAAGGAAAGAGTGGAGATAAATGGATATTGTAAAAAAAGGTTTTTACATGATTTGCTTAAACAGGTCCGGCACACATTCCTTATACACTAATGTGTCCTGACCAACAATAACCTAAAATATCTCTATTGCTTAAATTTGACCAAATAAAGACGAGGCAAAGTAAACAGGAACAGAAGCTTGAGTAAAGCCTCTCTTTAGTTTACGTACTGTATTTATTAATGGGAAATCAGAACACAGTGTTCTCCCTAACTTCTGAGAACATGATGTGCCAACCAGTAAATCAAAGCATTTAAAAACTACTACACTCGACAAACACTGAGGAGACATGCACATGTTCACCACATAAGATAAATGGATTTTTTGGCACTTGGCCTGTGCATTGTGTACTCTCCCTCTTTTATCTCTCCCATTTAGTCAATCTCCCTGTGTTTGTGTGTGTGTGTGTGTGTGTGTGATTAAAAGGTCATTCTGTCACACCTGTGAGGACTATCTTTTGCATGAAACACATCTCTTACACACCTTTCTTGGCCCGTGGCCACCTCCACAAGGGAGATTCCTCTGTCTGTGTGTGTGTGTGTGTGTGTGTGTCGGTAAGAGAGAGAGAGGACGGGAGGGAGGGAGGGAGGGAGAGAGAGGAAGGCACCTGTGTCATATTTGCTTTGCTTATTGTTTTATTGATGTTCTCAGGTTTCTGACTTTGCACGATATTTATTCAAACACACACACACACACACACACACAGCTACATTCACAAATACACCAGCTTTCACAAATGATGATTGGTGAAACATAAAATCTGGACTTTTCAGATTCAGATTTCAGATTCACTGTTTCAGTTGTAGAATGGACTCAATGTCAAGCTCCTTTATTTCTAAACGCCTGGCGGTAACATTTTTCATGGTCAATAATGTGATGGTGATTGGTACACTGTGTCAATATCATATATTTTTTTATAACATCTTTTTGGCAATCTCTCCTGATTGTTTTCACACACATCAGGTTTAAAATGCCCTTCTCTGTGTGTGTGTGTGTGTGTGTGTGTGCACATGTATCCTCTATCTGAAGCATGACTTTACTAGAAAGCTTATGATAAAGGATCAACAATAGGGGAAGCTTTAATTCACACCCGGCCTCTCCAACCTTCCCTTTACACTTTACACATAATAGTTGCAGCAGATTTCAGCCTCTCCGTTCGTTCCCTCGGTCCATTTTCTGATAATATACATGTTTTCAGGGGTTACAGTGCAGACAAAAATAAAGTGTCTCACGTACAGTGGATAAATTGCCATACCTCACATTTTCCTTGAAAGTTGCTTGGCATGCTGAAAATCTCCCTGTTGTGGTTCAAATTGCAGATGTAGCCTGAAAGAATATAGAAATAAATGTAAATCTCTGTGTGTGTGTGTGTGTGTGCCTGAGGAAGCTCTATCTGTCCTTTGATTCCAGGGTGAGACGGTTGCATTTCAACGCGGCAGCTAAAATTGCAGAGGTTGACTAAATATGGATGTGCAGCCGCAACATTAAAGAGGGAGACATAATTGAAGAACATAACTACAGGACATCCCAGAATAAGGTGGGGTGATGGTTGTCGCGGTGACGAATCGTACTCAAGATGGGGTTTGGGGGTGGGGGATGTCCTGCTCCTCTTTCTCTCCCTCTGTCGCCCTGCAATTTTCATGTCACTCTGCTTCCATCCTGCTTCCTCCTGGATTTCTCTCTCACGCTCAGAAGCTTCCCATCCATCACACACGCTGCACATTCATGTTCATGTGAAGGTGAAACTGCATCCAGATTTAGTGCAGTATTTAGCTTCAAGGTTCAGTTTTTCTTTTAATTCTTTTGCTGAAATCCAAAATGTTTTTTTTTTAAACAGCTGTGTCAACACTGATTAAATAGTGAAGTTAAAGCTAGCTAAATGAATGCCATACGACACTAGAATATTCTATCTCATGTAATCCATGTTGACCTATTTTTTGTCTCGTCAAATGTTTTAGTGGAAAAAGAAAAAACCTTTCACCTGGACATCCCACATCAGTGTGTCGAGCTAAACGTTCCACCAGCATGTGACGCAACATGTATTTGTGTGGTTGGATGATGTTAATAGAATCTAAACACTCTACACAAAGATATAATATAATACAATATAATGTAATGTAATATAATATAACAACTAAATGATACTAAAGAAAAATATAAGTTGAAAATGCATGAGTTGGCACATTTTACATTTACAATGTTGTTAGATTTATGAACTTGAAGTTGCAGATTTACTGTGAGCTGGTATGTGTTTTTAAAAGGAAAATTATACTTTTCTGTTTTCTTTTCTTTTGCATGCTTGTGATAAAGTCCAGGGGCTTGCTGCACGCCATCAGCCACCTCATCTCATCTGCACTGCTATTACAGAGCCACACAGAAAATCTTCTTGCAGACAGCAGTAGCTAGCTAAATAGAAAAAGAATCTGAAAATAAGGTGGGCATGTATAAAATTTGAAAGGGCGGTCATTTGAGCTGGCTAAGTTGGAAGATGAGGATGCTATCAAATAGCCCTGTAAACCAGTGAAGGACCATGGTCATTATTTTCTGATCAGCTGCGGAGCGTAGAGATAAGGACCCCGTGAAACAGAACAGACGACAGTGGATCAAGCAGTTCTGATTGTGTGGTTGGTTGACAGAAGATGAGGCTCATGGGTAATGATGGGTTGAGACATTCCCAATCAGTGATGGCAACAATCATATACCGGGTACTTCCTTCACCTCAGAAAAGGTAATAGCAGCCTACTTCATATACTGTAGATCAGCTGCAATCAATGATAGCATTAACCCGGGTGGGTGTCTGATGGGCTAAATCTCACATGATGAACCATGTGACCAGATTTGTGGAAACTATAACAATAAAGGTTAGAGTTCATTCAACTTATTCCATATGTAGCACCGAAGAACACGAATACATCCTCTCGGTGCCGCTGCTGTGTCACCGGTGACACCGGTTCGATTGCAGATCCTTTTCAGCCAAAATCTGTTGGCGGGTTCCTAAAACAGTGACTGTGTCAACGTCAACGACAGTGTGCCAGAACATGAAGCAAACTTTAGACGTGGTGCAACTCTGTAAGTGAAGATGGCTTCATGCGCACAGAAAATGTTTTTTCAACTAGCACTTATCTAGATGCTTAATACATCTAAGTATCTTGCACCTGGCTGCAGCGTAAGTCTGTATACATTGACTGGACGCATTAACAGTTGAGCTGAGTTCAAGTTGACTAAAGCTGCTGTTCTCAACAACGGAGCAACGTTCAAATTTTTTAGAGGCGCTGTTTAAGCCAACAGCTGATCATTTTGATCAGAAGATTTTTGGTGAAGTATTTCTTTAATATATATATATATATATATAAATTATATATAAGCTAAGTGGACTACTGTATATTAGGACAAACAGCTAACCCATTAGCTTCAGGTTAAAAACTACATAAAAAAATCGAAAAGGAAAGAAATCACCTGAACTGTGAACTACTACTAAATTGAGAACTTGACATGACATTTTGACCTGCTATTTAATTTTTATTAATGTCATCATGTTTTATACTTTCTAAGGACCTGCAGACACATTGTGTGTAGCAGCATTGGACATATTTCAGCATCTATTTGTAGTACACACACACACACACACACACACACCTACCAGTTGCCAGTGTGAGAACAGGAGAGGCCCCCAACCATGACTAACACATGGTGCTACCAGCCACTGCCAGGACCCATCTGTGTGTGTGTGTTTGAGTGTGCACGCATGCATCATAAATTAATAAACATATCTGACAAGTGCATTGCAAGCACCCGAGGGCATCATCATGTTTGCAAACAACTCCCCCTTTGCCCCCTTACACACACCCTCTCACCATCCACACACACACACACACACACACACACACAGTCACGAGCACACACACTCCCTGAGGAGAAGCGATTGTTTAATGATTCAATTAGCTGTGTGGCGTGCTGAGAGCTAGAGGCAAGATGGAGTGATAATTGATAAACATGTTTAATCCTGAGAGAGAGAGAGGAGGGGTGAAAAGATAAAACCAGACAGATAGAGCGCACACACACACACACACACACACATTTCAAATGTTTTTAAAACACAATGGCTCATTTGGTTCTGACTTATGTTCATTAGAGAGAAGTCTTGGCATCTGAAGCAGTTTAAGTAACATTAGGCACGTCTCCATCCACCTGTTTTAATGAGCAGCATAAAAAAAACCTCTTGGAAACACCAACAGTTCAAAAAGACTGATGTGGAAAGTTAACATCAGAAGAGAGGACGTGCAATAAAGGCTGACGGAAAAGGTACAAACAGACCTTGTGAATGTCCAACAGCTGCTCCTACTCTTACTGGAGACCGAGCTGCCACTCACTGTTACCTGCCTCCACTTCAACAGTGTCAGGTGTGTACATAACAGCAACATACGCGGTTTGATTCCACGTGAGGACCCTTGTTTCATGTCAGCGCCCTCTCAGTTGCGATGAGAACAAGTACACGCTGATCAGAGAAGATAAAGTCATAGAAGCAGCAGCAGCAATGAGCTGCCGCTCGAGTGGTCGTGTAATCTTCTCACTGCCTTTGGAATATCGTCATAAGGCTGATGGAAAAACAATTTTTATGTTGCAGTAATTTGCTTAAAACGAGTGCAACCTTTGAATGGGAATATAACTATTGTGTTGTGAACAGAGAGCTGCAGCTTCATTCCTTGATTTAATTTCTCGCAGTTGATGTTTTTCATCTCTCTTTCTGAACAAACCGAACTGGTGTTTTCCGTCAGCTTACTGCTGTACTACATCTCATTTTAACCAAAAAACAACCACAATCATTTTCTTATCTTCATCAACAACTACAGCTCCCATGAGGCTTAGACGGTGCTCCTTTGTCCACGCCACACTGCGGTTAAAACTCCTGCATTAAAAACATCAGATAACTGTAAATGTTGAGGTCCATGTCGCAAGAAGAAAAGAAAAAGATGATTAAGTACATTTAACTGCTGTTACGTGCATCTCCCTCTGTTTACAAACATGTTGTTTTGTTAATTGAGGCTTATTTGTTTACTTGTTTCCATCCATGTTTGCAGGGAGGCCGCCTTTCAGCACTGTGCACAAGTGGAAAGAGTTTAAACAGCTGCTCTGTGTGAATGTTTGTCTATGTCTACGTGTGCCTGTGTGTGTGTGTGTGTGTGGCCGGGGGTAAACATGGGAAGTCAGCGAGATCTTTTGTATTGGAGAGAAACGTTGACTTCACCTTCCCGGTTGGCCTTTGGCTGAGGGATTATGGGTAGAGCTCGACAGGTGACCCTGGGATCAGAAAGGTCACCGTCAGTAACAAAACTTATTTGTTTTGTGGCAATTTAAAGGGGAAAAATATGTTTGATCATCATGTTATTAATTGCATAAAAAACCTCTCCCCTCTGAAGTCTCTATATGATATGTCCTGTAACAATATGTGTTACTTCTGTCCGTGTGATAGCATTTAGTATTCCAACTGTTCATCCATCCACATGTGATGCTTTAAGCCTGTCTCACTGTCCAGCATTGTCCACCATAGCCCAGCTGTCAAAGCTGAAGAAGAGACGATGTCCTGATCTGATTTTGGTGTGAAAACCAAGTATCCTGCATCCTAAATAAATGTCTGGCAGCGAGTTATGAAGATTGTGACTGCGGATAGAACTCCTGCCTCCGTAGACTTACAGGTATTAGGATGCACGGCTTCCCTGTACCAATATGGCGGCCGCATTGACGCATCACTCCTATGAACAGTGGTTATCATTGTGGTTATCTACATGCACATATTTATGGCAAAATACACCTGCGTTCGTTAAAGTAGCAAGCTAGCCAAATGGAAGTAGAGCAGAATTTGATTGAATGTATGTCAGCAGCACAAGTCCAGCTAGTTTGTTCACAACTGGCAATGTTTTGCTCAGTTTAATCAAGGGGAGCTTCACGGGTTCCTGGACTCAGAGCAGCACAGGCTAAAGCTAATCATCATCATCTCTCATTACATATTGTTAAGCCAGGCAGCCAGTCCATTGTTAGCTTCAGCTTACAGCACGTTTTACTATCCCGCCACTCTCACCCTCATCTCTCTCCCTCTCCTCATCCTCATCTATGTGCTCGCCACCACAATCACGGGTGCTGAAGGAGGTCCTGCAGAAAACATATCAGCCCACTGGGAAAGAGCTGGGTCTGCCAGATGGCCAGTCCAGCCCCTACACTCTTCTCTTGTGGTTAGCAGAATCACAGACACTTGTTGAGCTGCAGCTGAAGCTGTTTGTGTTTCCTGAAGAATTTTGAAACCACATTTAATCTACTTGTGACCCAAATCAGGGTCCTGACCCAGATTATGAAACACACTGATGTCGCTGATTAAAGGCCAAATCCCAACATGTCAGTTTCGGGACCCTGAGCCCCCCAGAGCCGAGTCCGCCCTGAAGAGAACCCACTGTTCAGATGAAGACACACTCACTTCACCCTATTAGCCCCTTGGAGGGACAGGGATGTGTGTGTGTGTGTGTGTGTGTGAGGGAGAGAGAGAGTGTTGTGTCCTGCTGGGTGGCAGAATTAAAGGAGAGGCCTGTCTGAGAAGAGCCTTTGAAATGGACACACATGAACATGCTCTCTCTCTCACACACACACACACACACACACACACACACACACACACACGCACACACATAGGTACTCCTGTGGTACCCTTTATTGACCATAGCCATCTGGCTGCTGTACAGAGAGAGATAGAGAGAGAGAAGAGGGCGGGTGAGAAAGAAAACTTGCTGTATGGTAATTTCTTTCTCTCCTTGACAGTTTTCCTCTTTTACATCGCTTTAAGGTTGAATCATCATATTCCACGCAGTCTAACGGCATCACACACGGCATGTCCCAGCTATTTGTTGAAACTATACGATTTTACATTGAGTGAAATATTCAAACCCAAGACGCCAGGATTTTAATGGCTGCACCATCAAACTGAAAAATGTGATGTGTTTTGTATCATTTTCACAAATTTCTGCCTGGCATCTTTGTGATCTTTGGAAACTGGGCTCTCCAGTAGAATTTTAAATAAAGTTCTGTCTCAACTCTCCCCTCATTCTTCAGTCATCTGTGCAATTATCTCAGGGGTGATTTGAACCATACAAATTACCGTTAAATTACTTTGAAAATTTGTGGTTGTTATTCAGATATAAAAATCTGTAAATATTGACTGTTAGCAGCGTCAGTCACAAAGTGTGGTATTGTAAGTCCCTTTAAGATTTCTGACCTTCTTTTGCCAAATAAGAGCATGAAGTGTGAAGAAGAAACCGGATCCGTAATGTTTATTTTCTAGACTGGGAAAGCCAAGGAACTTAACAAATGGGACACTTGATATGCAACCAGACAACAACATAATAATTTAATAATAATAAACATAAAAGAAACTTAACCATGTTGTGTTTTAGTATTTACATTAGAGACACATGTCGTTTGCTCAATCATTTCTTCATTACAATTTATCTGATAAATTTCAGGTAGCACAATATTTCTACTTTGAATGTGTAGCGTTTTGGAATGAATCTGTTGAAAGAGCTCTAATTTAAAAGTCACGCAATTTTACTCCAAAAGAGAGTGTGAGGGATGAGAAGAGAGTAATGTAGGAGGGAAGACAGCGAAACAGGTAGAAAAATAGTAAAAG
The DNA here is from genome assembly GCA_036024295.1 of Nannoperca obscura. Classification (NCBI taxonomy): domain Eukaryota; kingdom Metazoa; phylum Chordata; class Actinopteri; order Centrarchiformes; family Percichthyidae; genus Nannoperca; species Nannoperca obscura. The sequence goes on from JAVQJL010102162.1 coordinate 22,867, forward strand.
AGCGAGAGAAAACGAGCTCCGGATGGCTGGCTGAAAGAGAAAGATTCAAACTGACCCTGCTCGATCACCAACCCCCTGTCTCTCATAATTGCAGCATCTCCAAAACAACCAAAACAAACCAAATCAGGCCTAATGTATTTCCCTGTCACAACTGCCTGGCGGGAGCCAAATAGCTGCTCCCAGAGAGAAATGTCTTTTTGAAAAACACCACTGGTAAATATGCCTCTCTGCATGGCAGATAGCAGTCTGGGCACTCCCCATCTCTCTTTCACTTTCCATCTGTTTATTTCCAAGGTAAAGAGAGAGACAGCACTCTGTGATGTCAAAATGTGCTTCTTACACAGTCGCGCCTTCTCTTCCTCACGTTCTCATCATCTCTGTTCTTATCTGCTTTTCTTTTTCACAGACATTTTAAAGGTCTTTAACCATTTGTTTTGTAAAAGTACCGCATGAAACTTGCAGTTTTTCAAAAGCTAGCTGTAAAACGTTGTCCCAGCAGTATAAAATGGTGTCGTCTGCATAAAGATATTTGTCTGCCATTTATTCTGTTTTCAGATATTTCTATATATGTAGATGTAAAATAGCAAAGAACATCTGATAGTAGCAGGAAAAGTGTTTGAGAAAATAAAGCTCAAAAGACATAAATAAATAACAGAGTACATCTAAATCAGTAAGAAGAGCAGTCAGTTATCAGTTGTTCTACCTCTGTTGTTCTTCAAGACTTCAACCAACCACTGACATGTGCCTCCACTCTAATGCAGGTGTTAGCCTATGTGAAACAAGCAGAGCGCCACTTTCAGGTAGGGCCTGTGTTCAAGGACAAGAGCTGTCTCTGCTATAGGATAAAAGAAAAGTTTTCAAAAGATTTTTTATCTCCCAAATTTCAGGACTGATAGACTTGGTGAGGCTGAGTCTACAAACAAGGAGTCACAGTTTTACTAATCTCAAGCTAACAAGTGTAAATGATGATACTAGTGGTTGTCAAAAAGCTCCCCTTCCCTCTGAATAAGAACATGTGTTCTGCTGTTGAAATGCACCAGACTAGATATCAGAATTACCTGTTGTTTTTACAATAATCACACTTGGTTCCATACACTTTCTAATTACTAACGTAATCTCAGCATATAAAAAAAAAAAACTTTTATTAACAAAAAAAAAACGAAAACTATATATATATATATATATATATATATA
>JAVQJL010102167.1:0-15185 GCA_036024295.1 Nannoperca obscura
CCCCCCCCCCCCCCCCCCCCCCCCCCCCCCCCCCCCCCCCCCCCCCCCCCCCCCCCCCCCCCCCCCCGCCGTCACTTACATGAACAACAGTCCCTCTTCAAGCACACACCCCAGCTCCAAAAAACTAATGTTGACTTCATGTTCTGTTTAGATCAAAATGACCACAAACCATAAAGTACATTTAGAGTGACATTTTATAACAAAAGGCAGGAGAACCTTCCTTTTTACCTGCCAGAAGTTTTGACCAGTCCATTTAGACCATGTAGGGTTTCACTGCAGTAGTCTACTGACCACCAGGCAGCCCAGATTTAGTCTAACTAATATAACAGTGAGTCTGCTTTCAATTTCCTTGCATACAGTAAAGGTTAAGTGAATAACAATCTCTAACTCAGCTCTCCTTTATCTCAACCACAATCGGGTGCTGTTCTCACAACTTTTCTTTTTGGTGGCATGACACGCTAACTCCACACAGTTGTGGTAGGCTACGCCTACTTTCCCTACAGCTGCTTTCTTGCTTTATAAAGGTCAATGTATGTGTGTGTCTGTGAGACAGAGAGAGAGATAATACAAGCATGTACAGTATATTTCAGAGCCAGACAGCAAAAGTTCCTGCTCAAGTGACAGCTTCCAGTAAGCCCCCCCCCCCCATGTGGCACTAATATATACAATATGTGACAGGCAGAAATGCCAAACCACTGTTCATACTGAGGACCAGCAGGACGCATACTTAATGGTGCTGAAATACAATAGCCAATTGTATAGAAAACCTTCATTAGCTACTGAAATAAATAAAGTTATATTTGACCATTTCTCTTTAAAACAAAGCCAATGCTATCCACATGAGGAAAATGGAAGACAACTGGGCCTAACCCTTCATTGATAGGGATTCCCATCAGGTATTAGCTGAGCCCAAGTTAACGACTAGCTCTGTAACACGTGATCAAATTTCAGGGACTGTTACAGTGCAAATGTTACATTGCATTTATAGAAATGGGCACAACTGAAATGTTGTGGTAATGCTGCATTAAATAGCAGGGTGTCTGATATCAGGCCTATGTTTACCTGTGTCTTAAGTCAGGCATTGTGCTTGACCAAACAAACACCATATAGACAACAAATGTCAACCCCTTTAAAAGTTAGAGGTTACCAATGTTTGTTTGTTTTTCTTACAGATTGCAAAGTTCAGTTAACAAAACCATGAATTACTGGATGATAAAGGACCAGATTGCTAACGCTTTCAAACTTTCCGTAAACCATAGGCATAACACCGTGGCGATATTTCAAACGCAAATACTTATCATATAAAGGTGATATGGCTAAGGAACATTGACTAACTTTGGATAATCTATTGTCAGGCTAACGTTAGCTCACAAAGTAAGAGTAACTTAATAGGCAACTATTGGCCTTAGGAGAGTAATCTCCTAGACCTGAGCCAATGTTTGGTAACCTTTTATTTGCACCAGACATATCACATAAGTATAGTATCTATCAAATAAGGATGGCTAACGACATGTAGCCATGCAACTTACTGGCATTTATCTACAACGAAAGCTAAAGTCAGCTAAGTAGCTAGCTGGCAATAAGCTAGCCAGCTAGCCACAGAAGAAAATTCCCATTTTAGTGTTGTTTTTTTGAGTAACTAGCTTGACGCTAGCTGACTATCCGCGTAACTACCGTTATGTTAGCTACCTGGCTAGCCAGATGGCAATGTCGTCACACAACTGAAACAGTCAATGTATTTGTTTAATCTTTAGCTGTACAACTTGCAGTGGAGCAGACACGGCTAGTCCAATTGCTGGCAGCTAGCCGGCTTGGTAACTAATTTACTTAGCAGCTTTGCTAGTTGTCCGCCATCACAGAGCTAGTCAAACTGTTTGGTTAGATGTGGAAGACACAAGTGTTAGGAATTCATCGTTCGTAACGTTAATGGTTTAAGTTACAGAAGCAGCTGTGTTTTACCTTCTCCGTCGCTCTGCTCCTTCCTTCTCTCTGTCTGTGCAGTTCTCTAACGTTACGGTTGACGGTAAAATGCCCAACCGTACAGGCCCCACTGTCTGCTACGGTTCTCTTGCCATCTCTGTGCAAAAGCCTCCAACCAGCAAAACACACGGGCAACTGGCGCGCCACCCCAAATATTGCTGTGTAATAACACGAGACACGAGAGTTAACCCTCTCAGTCATATATATGTGTGCACATATATGTATAACATTAATGTTGTTGTTGCACAACCTTGCTACGCAGACGACGTGATGGATGCTTAGACCAGATCATATCTACTTTTCCTCATTTAAATATGAATAGTAATTAGTTATTTACAGTGCACAAACCAAGGCACTCTAGTCTTGTCAGTTTGTCAAAGTGAATCATTTCCTTTGTTTATATCATCCTTTTTTTGTTACTACTGTAGCAATGTTGCTCACCTTAGTCATACTGAAAGGCCTGTTTCATTTCACTTTATAAATGGTGTGCTTTATGTTTGTATATTCTTGACCTGGGGGTCACGACCCAAAGGGCTCCCAATATAAATCTGAGGGGTCACAAAGAAAAAATATTTATTACATTTTTTTATTATGAAATACTGAATACGTTTACCTCTTTTGGCTGTAAAAATAAACCCAATTAAACTGTCTGAGAAGGAGAAAATGAGTCTTTGGTCTAACTGCTCACAGTTCATGCGTACAATAAGAATATATGGCATATATAAGATCTAATTTCCCAAGTAAACAGGTTTGATGTTTATCAGGTCTTAAACTCACTGACATCTTCTTTTGGCTAAAGCTAGTTTCTTTTGACTAAATAATCCATCCGCAAAAAGCGGTGGGAGTACTATACATCGTACCTCATTGTCTTTCATTATCCCCCTTTTAATAACGCTGCACAGTGTGACAGCTCAGATGAAGTTTGGACTCTTTATGTAATTTCATATTCCAGCTCTTATAATAAACTTTTTCTTTAATCACATTCCATTGAGTGTAAATACATCCAGAGACTTCTTCAGCCATTTATATAGAAATAGATTCACTGTCTTTGAATCAAAGGGCATGGGTATAAATTAGCAGGTGTTGACAAGTTGAAATCAAAAGTATCTAACCTCTGCAACAGAACTACTGATGTTGTGATGGTCTTGGTTTTGTCTTGTCTCTGACTCATCAACTTTATGTGCCTGCAGTATATCTACACCGGTTCTTCAGTCATTTATAGACACATCAATGTTTCTAACTACTGTAGTAGATTGTGCTTTAGGCCTACTCTTGAGTTTACTCTTGCTAGTGATTTTTTGCTTTTTGTGCTTTGCTCATCCACTAATGGTGGTCTCCTGTCTCCAGTGTCTTCTGGATCACTCCCAGCCGGCTTACCTGTCTGCTTGCCCCTTTGTCTCCCTGCCTGCTTCCAAACACTTGCCTCACTCGCACTCCTCCCAGATCGTCAGCTCGTCAGATCACCCAAACCATCTCTGTGTCTTCATTAATAAACCCTTTAACCTGAACTCACCCGTGTCTCTGTCTGCACCTGGGTCCACACTCACCTGAGATCATAACAGATGTCTGCTCTCACCAGATATATTTTAACTTGATGTATATACTGGCCCAAATCAATTTGAACTGACTTTTTAAGCAAAACAAGCAGGGTTTGTGAAGGCTGGTTTTAAAACCCAATACTTGTTGACTCAATAATCAGCAATGATTTTAAACCTGAGTGGATATAGTATTGTTTTGTGGAGTAGGCCAATTAAAATAGAAATCATTGCTGGTGCAAAACCAAGGTAATACGATCTGTAATTCATATCATTTGAATTATTAATTCTGCTGCTCAAATTCTGATGCAGGTAGGGAGACATTTTGACGTGTAATTCCAGAGAAAGCACATGTCTAATTGATAACATTGTTAATGACTGCATTCCATGTAGGAGTGATAGTTTCATGGCCTCAGTATTGTGCAGTCTGGCTTACTGGCATGGCAACAATTAAAGTGAATTGAGGTAATGTCATTAGGTACACTTATTAGTGCCTATTACTGTTAATACCCTTACAGTAATTATGGAGGGGCTAGTGGTCAGTGACTTTCTGATGAACAATGTGTTGATGAGAGGCTGATAAGAAGACAGACAGGGTGGTTGGCCTCTTCAGTCTTTTTGTTCACACTGCAGTTGATCACATTTGAGATGTGTATCTGAAGTAGATGAACTTGCAAATCTTTCATATTTCAAATTGTATAACTGCTAATACTCTTGCTGCTGTGTGTGTGTGTGTGTGTGTGTGTGTGTGTGTGTGTGTGTGTGTGTGTGTGTGTGCAGACCAGCAGAGGATGCCAAAGTATACTTTTGGAAACTCTTGTTTTATGTGTAATGACGTGTGAATATATTATTTTGTCATATCTGTTAAACCAATAATGTATCCACAACTGCAGTGTCATGTTGGGCCCACTCAAACATTTCTGTGATCCTGTGTGTGTGAATGGACAAGCTGTAGCTGTAGCAACATGCCTTACATTGAACCAGAAACATGCTCTTTACAACAGTAAGTAACCATTTAAAAGTCCTCTAAACTATTACAATCAAATATTTGATTTACCTTTTTAATAGTCTACAAACTCTGCCTATACAAAATATACCTCAAAGGTACATCAAGTCAGCATATGCATCTGTTTGAAATCAGTGGTGCAGTATTTGAGTCTGTGGCAGGGGACCTCTCTCAGAATGAATGTTCTTTGTCAAGCATTATATATGAATGTTCTCCAGACATTTCACAGCATTCTCCCAACTTCACCATTCAATACCAAACATATGGAAATATGAGATTGAAAGAGATATAGCTTTTCCCTTTTGTTATAGTCTGTCAAATGCACATTTTACTTGTTTGTGTCATCTACTTTCTCATACTACTTTTTCAACATATTGTTGCTAGACTCTATATAACTCCTTAACTCTGCTCATGTTCAGGTTCCCAGAAGAAAAAAAAAAAGGTGACCCCATGACCTTTCCCATGTGCCACCTGCAGTCCAAACTTACCTACCATTATTTAACTCTTCTGTTATCTTCCCGGAACCACATGGAAGAGCTGGGAATATGTTAAGTCTTTATTAAACTAAGCATGCCATGTCATGATAAAACAACACTGCCCTTATCACTGACTCATCACAGACACCAGGTACATAAAAGTATCCTTGTCATAATAACCTTGCAGTGCCATGCCTTGTAGAGAATACTGAATAATATACTCACATAATCCCTATTGCAAAAGGTTTAAAACTTGCTGTAAAAGTTAAAAAAATGGTTTAAAACACTCTACGCTATTTACAACCAGTGGAAGCCCCCAAAATGTACATGTACATACAATGAGAATAAAATCTGATATTTTTATAAGCTATTAAGAATGGTTTTAGCAGGCCACACTCTTATGATGAAGGTTTTTCAAGCCTTGGATTCCAGACAGGAAATCCAAAATCATCTCTTGCCAACATATGGTGGCCATAATAACACAACCACCCTTACAATTGAAAGCAGTCCAACAGAACAACCATGCAGTAAATACTTTGTGAAAGTTGATGTTCCGTTTTAGTTGAGCATGTCAGAGAGTTGTTGACCCTGTGTATGTTTAAAGGCCATATCTTGTGTTTTTGCATTGGATTGTATCAACATCAACCCCTAAAAACAAATGGGTATCTTTAGTTTTTTTACATTGAGCCATATGATTTACTTGACAGTCAGTGTTCTGCGGACTTTGATATCTGGCCCAAATTTGATGTTTTGTGATGCGCAGCATATTTAGCTTGACACCATGGAAGTAATATGACACTGAACATAGCCAGAATATATTAGACTGGTCCTATTTTAAGGCAGGACAGGTTTGTAAAGAAATTCCATTAAAAGTTGAATTCAAGAAATCATGTGCTTGATCAGTTAATGTTAGACAGACCCTGTTAAAAGTATTGCTACATATTGCTTCACTAGCCTTTGTCAGTCATTATGCCAGAACTTTATCATATCCGTTTGTCCACATCAAATTTGAACCATTTCAGCAGTGTGTATTCTATAATTGTAGTGGACATCAGATGTTGAGTCTGTTTGCCAGTAGTTTGTTTGCACAGCCTTGGCAACCTTGCATACATAGACTCCATAAGCACACCCTTACAGTGTGAGGTATTCATGATATTCTACCTTCATTTGCTCGTGGATTCACATGACTTTAAAAAACACGTTTTGTGTTAATTATGGAGGATATTAGCTTACACCTTTTGCTTCACAAAACTTGGAACCATGTTTCTATTTGTTTGGTAAGAAACTCTTATCTGGGTATTTTGGGGTCCACCCCCTGGATTTGAGGGGAGTCAATCTCCACAAGCAAACATGCTGAGTGGATTTCTGTGCAGTAATCTGAACAGTATGTCCTTTGTACTCCTTTTCATCCCTTCAGAGAGCTGAGTGTTTTGATTTTGAATACATAATTTATACAGCGTGGATTGGATATGCTTAAAATGTGGACATAATTCATTTTCAAGGTAGAATTTTTACTTTGTTTGAATGCAGACAACCTCTTCACCGATCACACTACATGGAATGGAAATGATGGAATAACAGTCAGTCAGTCAGTCAATCATCAGCCACGTCCACCCAGAACCCTCCTGCTGATGCACTTATGTCTGTTCCAACTGAGGGAAACTCCTAGCCATCTGGTGTTTCTACTTTTCGTGGTGTGACGCCCTGTTTTCTAGTTTCAGTTTGTACTTGGAGTACATCCAGCAGACACAATGATACACTAACATACAGAACAAGCACCTGCATATAATAACTGCCTCCTCTCAGCACAATAGTTCTTGTGGAATAATAATTTAGTTATTATGCTGTTGCACCTTGACTCAAATGAAAGGTAATTGCCTTGTTCCATAGAGTAATTCTCTATGGAACAAGGTAATAGTTCAACCAGCTGACTCTTTTTTATTCATCAAAGTTAATTACTGACAGAGACTGAGGAGAGGTGGTCAGAACAGCTGTCACCATGACAGGAAAGACGTTTGCTCCTAAACAAACACCAAGGTTGTATTTAATGTGTTTCACATATATTTATTATTGAGCTGTTAAAGAGGAACCAGTTGACTTTATTAAAGGGTATATTTAACAAGCCTCCTTTACTAGTGAGTTTGCACATTTTCAACAATGGGAAGGGTAAACTAGTTAGGCAGTGTTACTGACATTGCATACAGGACAACACAAACAAATACAAACGGCAGTGTTTAATATACATATCATGTAGATCATGTTGACTCACACATAATCTACTAGACCTAATGGACAGCAGCATACAGTATACCACTAAACACATTAAAGTCTGCAGATAAAAAACAGCTGAAGTGGCAAAGAAGCATTAATTAATTTGCTAAATTAATTGATTAAATAATTAATCAGACAAAGCTGTGATGGAATTCACACCACTGTGGACATCATAATAATAATAATAAAACAAAACAATACAAAACATGTATGTGTAGTCACAGGACACTAGTGCTGAAACACTGGTGAAATGCAGAAACGTCAGCAGTATAAAAAATGAGAACAATAAAAATGATAATGATAATACTGGTAATATACAGCAAATATGGTTCACAGGAATTCACACAAGAATGAGTACATTTTAGGGTTAAGTACATGGTGGATCATTTGTCCAAGCAGCTGCCTTTCACAAGAGGTATACAAGTTATTTAAACTCCTTCAAATGTGCATTTACTGTCCTAAGAGGTTGCTTTTGTGAGACGATGTCTATTGTCCCATCCATATGATGCATCAGTCTGTGTGTTGATGTGGTTGAATGGTTGGTTGGGGCTGCGTGGGAGATGATGAGAACTGTGATCCTGTGTTCATGGATCTGTAGTGTTTGAGTTTTTATGCCTCTGCACCAGCGATAGCCGTGGCTGCAGGCATTATGTGTTGGGGTTTCGTCTGTCCCATTCTCGTAAACACATTATCTAAGGAACGCCTCGAGGGTATTTCTTTTTAAATTTGGCACAAATGTCCACTTGGACTCAAGGATGAACTGACTAGAATTCGGTGGTCAAAGGTCACTGGGACCTCACAAAACACGTTTTTGGCCATGAATACATTACCCTATTTCACAGCTGGTCGGACATTAAATTGAGTTTGTCCTCCAGCAGAAGCAGATTGCATTGAAGAAGCGGCAGTGGCATGAGGCACATGAATCGCAGCAGCCAAACTGGGGCAAACAGCTTTGTGTAAGCTGAGAGCAGTTGGGCTTCACAGGTTTGGGTGTGTCTTTAGGAGGGTAAAGGTCATTTGCAGGAACAGGGATCACTTTGGGCTTCTGGAAGGCGGAGAGAGCAGAAAGAGGGAGACAGGGTAGGTGAATGTGTGAGCATCAAAATCAAATGAGCAAGTGCTGCAGTAATATTCTCTCACTTTCTTCTTTTGATGTCTAAAAAGGCTGAGAGCTGAAACACCAGCACATTTATTGGAGGGCGCACTACTTATTGTGTATTCGTTTTTTATCTCTGCACGTGAATAACTATATCCCAAAGCTGTGAAACTAAGAATGAAGACTTATTTAAAATTGTAATGTATCAGATATGTGGTGTTGCAAACTGTGGCTAAACCCTTTGACTTTTTTTCTATTTGTTCTCAATTTATATAATACAAGTGCAGCATATGGAAATCACACAAGCACAATTTTACACCCTAAAGATAATTAAATAATATACTGCTAAACATCTATGCTCAATGTGACTGGAATATAAACCACACACATCTTACCGGCACATGAACCCTTTGTCGTTCATACTGTCCTCTCCTAGCGAACAATGGTCTATGTCTGCCTTTGTTCAAAGACCCTGTTGAAACAACATCAAGACTATATGTTTAGTATCAAAATATGTATAAGTAATGCTGCAGAACATCTCTATCAGAGGCTGTTTTGTGTCCAATGTAAGATCACCATTAGTCCCAGTTTGTGTAATGTATCACCATTGCTTTTTTTGGAAAATAAATAAATAACAGGAAATCTTTGAAAAACTGAGAAGCTTGTCTAACTCTAATATAAAATATATTATATATAACAACAATTATATAATATTTACTTATTACTAATGAAATTACTTATAAGCAGCATTTTAATGTTGCAGCTGGTCGAGATGGAGCAAACACTCACTACTTATTCCTTAAATTATAACATTACAACTTATTATTAAATTACATCTCCCTCACCCCTGTTGATTTGAGGTACATCTGGGGTGGGGCAATGCACCCTGATATCATTCTTAATGCATATAGTTTGGTGAAATCACAGCATAGCTCCATCCAATTCACCCCTGAGTAGAGGGCTAGTGAGTGAAAACACCCGTGTGATGTAGAAGAGCTTTTCATTTGCAAAGTAACTAGTAGCTGTCCAATGGAGTAAAAAGTATAATATTTCTCTTTTTGAAATGTAGTGGAGTAGAAGTATAAAGTAGCATCAAATGGAAATACTAAAGTACCTCAAATTTGAACTTAAACACAGTACTGTTAAATGTACTTAAGTTCCACCACTGCTTGAATGTAATGGTATTAAATAAGAGGCACAAACAGGAGCTCCGTCACCATATGCAGCTGGCATAGAGGCGCATTATTAGTCTTTATAGCATCACCATAATATATTGTAAATCTCTCCTAATCACCAGAAAACAAAGCTTGTTATGTCAAGATCATCATATCATTTTTCTTTACTCAAAATAAAGGAAATAATTTTTCGCTTATTTCTGTATATTTGAAAAGTCTAATTCCATAATGAATGGAATTAGCTACAGGTGGACAGTTCTAGAAAGGTAACCGAGACACCATTAAATTCTAATTTCCTAATAGTCATGTTGATGTTTGAAGGATTAATGCCAGTAAAGTCGTTTAACCATCACATTAAGATGATAAAACCAGATTTTAAAAAATTGGATTTCAGTTATATATTATAAAGCAGTCTTGCTCAAAGTTGCTTTTTCAATGACCACGCCTGTCTCCCAGTTGATATATGCGTTATGTGGAGCACCGGGCCCCCGCTACATTTTCATTTAGCAGAATGCTCAAGGACACTTCGACACATGGACAGGAGGAGCCGGGGATCGAACCGCCAACCCTACAATTAATGGACGACCTGCCCTACCTCCTGCTACCAGATCATTGTGCCAATTAAGCATGCTAGCTGCCTAATATTTAATGGTTGCCCTTTAACCCCTTTTAACACAACATTATTGAAGCTGTTTTAATAACTCTGACTGTAATACTATAATATACTTCAGCAGCTAACAGTAAGAGTGAGAATTGAACTAATATGCAGTCATCAATCTGAAGGTGCATACAACTGTCCAATTAAAACGTTATCACGTGAATATTAAAAACATAAACACTTGTATACCTTACAGTGGGGCCCTCATACAGCCAAGTATTTCAGTCATGCCGATCAGGATCATGATTCCATTATTGATTGTAAAAATGTTTGCTCTCATTTTCGGTTTTATCTGACAAAAAAACACCAGTGCCAGAGATGACTGAGCTCTAAACCAACAGAGCATGCGCTCACCTGTGCTCTGAGGGGCTTGGGCCCTGCTCCCTGACATTTTGCTGTGGGCGGCTTGAGGATCGTTGCGGCTGAAGAGTCCAGCACTGACCAAGACCAAATGCAAAGTGCACAACCACAAGACTGACAACTTCATCCTGACCGACACCAGCCGTCCCTCTTCCGATGCTACCATGGACTCCAACAGGGGCAAAAGTGGCGCCGCCAGCTGTAGCCTGTAAACGTACCTTGTTATTTTGGCGTCTTGTTCTTTGTGCCTGCTTCTCACTCTTCTCCGACCTAAACCTTTTTGAGAGGCAGGCTTATGCAGGGTACACGCCCCTCTTTATCCTCATGCCTGTCGGCAGGATAAACAACAGTCCCCGACCGTCTTGGTCTTAGATTTCACACTTGACAGATGACATTTTAAATGTATTTTCAACATGTTCTTTTTCTCTCTTTCAGAGAGACAGTGGCTGTGGCTTTAGTACGAACACGTTATACAATAGAACTGATTACATACATTACATTGCAACTACAATATAAAAATATAAATATAAATATAAAACAATATATATTAATTCCAGTAGCTGTATTTGTATTTATGCTGCATTCATGGTAAATCATTTAAATGAGTTACATAAGTGTTCTTCTAACAAGAAAACATGATAGTGAGCTTATAAAAATGGAAGATTATCATTCAAATTTTACATCCTTATCCCAGGTTTCAGTAATAATATTATACTGACACCAAGCATGATAAAATATGCTTATTGTTTTGTTATTTGGGTTTTTTTCTTTTTAAATGTTCTGGTATTATTCTTCTTCATTTGTTCCCAGAGTGGATTTCCCGATCTGTTTGGTGATCTAGAATTTAGATTTGCATTATATCAATGACACATAACAAAAAGTTTACCCTTGTACACTAAAAATGTTACAAAAAGCTGTCACTGTGAGAATATCCTGAATATTTGGAAAAATAATATAGTTTCTGTGGTTTTCTCTGGCCTTTCTCATGGTCTCTAATCTTTGGACCTGGTCTCAACTCATACACACCCCATGTAATGTAATTAAATAGTAACATTGTTCTATCAAATGTTTCTAATTGTATTTCGGTCGCCCTGCTGCCTATATTTTCTGCATTGTTCCCTAAACAATTTCATTTTCATGTTTGATTTGGGATGTGCTACATGATTAAAAAAAAAGGCTTCTAATTTCCATGTGTTTCCTACAACCCCACCAAAATCTTTGACTTGATAATAAGTCATAATAGTGCATCATATCTGTCATCGCCAAATAACTTCAGCAAAGCTGGCGTTTCCTTTTTTTAAAAGATGAAATAATTCTCTCAGGCTGAAAAATATTATTATAATATTATAATACATAATTATAGTCATACCACTACTATTACTTTCTACTATTACATCTCTATGTGGAACTGCTCTGTGCTATACTATTGTATGGTCTCTGTCTCTCTCTCAACCCGGTCGAGGCAGATGAGCGTCCACCTAGAGTCTGCTTCTGGTTCTGCTCGAGGTTTCTACCTGTTAAAAGCATCCTCCGTTCTTCTTGTAAGAAGCTTCTATCTTTTCTCTCTTGGAGACATGTTGGGAAGCTCTGTCTCTGGAGGAAGGAGGAGGGAAAGCACTCGTCATGAGTTCTAGTTTTGTTGATCTGTCCATAAAACTTGTGTAACTGTTACATCTGTTGCCACAATTCTACGGCTGCCACTCCCTGTGTGTGTGTGTGTGTGTGTGTGTGTGTGTGTGTGTGATTGAGTGAATGGAGACAGGTGTGCTGGAGTCCGAGTGGAGTTCCACCACCTGCAGCCAGTTCCATAATCAAGACCTCTACTTATACTCTGCCCAGCCATTTCCACACCGCCAGATCGTAGCCACTACTAGTTACTCTGTTTCCAGCCCCTTTTTCTCCTAGAACTTTGTCTATTCTTGTTGTTTGGCTTTGTTTAACCTTTTTTCCCTCTGCTCTGCAGTTCTGCCTGCTTTGGCTCCAGCCTCCTGTGTTTTGGTCCTCGCCCTGCTTCCCTGCCTTGATCTCTGGTTTGGTCAGCAACCAGTCCCAGCCTCATCCTGGTTTTCTGCTGCCAGCCCCGTCCCCAGAGTCATTTTGAAATAAACACCCTTAAGATCACATCACTGTCTCCTCATCTACGAGTCTGCTCTTGGGTTCCTCAGCATCGTAACGGTAACTTAATTCTGTGGTCTTTTGTGTTATGAACGCATGAGCTCTGTATGCATATAAGAAACAGGCTTAATAAAACTCAAAGAACTGTTTATTGTTGCCTTCTATTTGTTACAGAAGGCTGAGTTAAGAATAGAAAACATTTGTGTCTGTAGGGAGTAAAATCATTCATGAATCTAACAACAACAAAAACCAGTCAAGCTATTCCCACAGTAAACCACAGGTAAGTTTTCAGCTATGGGTTTGAAACAGACATACATTATATTTAAGGAGGTACAGTGGAGTCATGCGACATTGCAAAGAATCAAAAACAGTGCAACTACAGTTGCTGTAGGTATTTAGCCATGCTAGCTGCATGGCACAATGGATGGCAATGTCCACTTGTCCACTTTGTTCCAGACTGAAATATCTAAACAAATATTAGCTGGATTACCATGAACCTTTCTACAGACATTTATGGTCCCCAGAGGATGAATCCCCTGACTTTACCTCTAGTGGCACCATGAGGATGACATTTACGGTTTTTGACTGAAACATCTTGACAGTTTTTGGATAAATTGCCATGAGATTTGGTACCAACATTCACATTCCTCTCAGGATCACTTTAGTGATTCCTTTACATTTCATCTGGTGCTGTAAACATGTAAAAACATTTATCCATCCAACACTTTGGTTTATAACAGAATATCTGCAACACTATTGGAATTTCCATCAGCCTCAGCAGTACTTTGTGTTTAATGGTAAGCTACTAAGAATGTAGTTTTCCACATCCAATTTTTATTTAAAGCTAAGCTATCCAGACAGACATAAGAGTGATATCGATTTCTCATGTAACTCTCGGCAAGAACGTGTATTTCCCAAAATGTTGGAACAATTCCTTTAATTTTATATCTAGTGTTTTAGGATGTGATAATTGGCCTGGCTTTAGCAACACTGGCTGTAGTAGCGACAGTGTTGCCCAGACTTGGTTCAGCAGGTTAATTTTTATTGTTGGCGTATTTTTACTTTGACGTTTTCTAGCGGAAAACAGACAGCCAGAGAATTATTTACTTAAATGTTGAATTAAAAAACCAGATGATGGTCAATAAATTCCCACTGCTGCGATGTCTCTTGCAAATTACAGCATTTTCTAATCATCCTCAACAATGACCCGTCTCTGACAGCAACATATGCCATCCGTCTACTGGAAAGGTTCACAAAACTTAATTTGTTTGTTCCACCCCTGGGTCTTATCTAACCCTCCTTTAGTACTGCATGAATCAGATGTGCAATAATTTGGACGTGTCTGAGGATTATTGTTGTTAGCAAATAGAAAACAAAAAGGAATTTGAATCCCTTCAGGGAAATTGAGTAAAACCAGTGAAGAGAATGATCTCAAGCCATCATTATTTGGGGTTATAGACCCTGTGTGCTTCTGTTACATGGCTCAGTGAATTCCTCAGGGCTCAGAGGAATACACTGAAAATTAACACAAGAAATGAGGAAAATAATAGTTTGGAGTTCAAACTATTGGAAGTTCTGTACACTGTATAAAAGGATTTGATCAATAAGTCATAGTAACTTCTTTCTTTCATTAACCTAAACTTCACATTGTGATTTATACATTTCAACTAAATGTTATGAATTTTCAGTATTCTAACTCAGGTTTATAAGTGAAATTAGTTATTAAAAATAGTTCTGGAAACTTTGTCTTTAACATGTCTTCATCTATCTATGATATACACGGCTAAAGATATGAGTTGTGAAACACTGCAGTAGGTGACAATAATGCTCCAACCGGGTTGCAATTCGCCATTAAAATAATAATTCATTTTTTTTGTGATTACAGGGGACAGATAACGTTGGTCCACAGTCCTACATAGTAATTCACCTTAACGCTGTGACACCGACCATAAAATAGAAGAACCACCACTAAAAGGGGACCAGACACGGGACCATAACTGGACACAGCGTCGGAGGCACGTCCACGTTCATTTCTATCAAAGTTGTGGCGCAAAAAAAAAGCCTGAAGGCGTACTGAAACATGCGGCGGATGAATACGCTTTGACAGCCAGAGCACAATGAACGGGACTTATTATAATCCATAACAATTAACAATACATACTTTTAGATAATCTGAACTTGAAAAGTAATGTCAGGACTTCCTTTAACTCACACAAATAAGTTGAAAACCACTAATGGAAACAAGTGAAGAGAATGCATGTTAAGTTTTCTACATTTTAAACCTTCATTGCAAAGTTGAAACAAATGATAGAGTGTCATGTCAATTTACAGCGAGCAACTGAAAGTAAAACCAGACTCAAAATAATGAGTTAAAACAATTAGTAAATCCAATTAGATTTTACTTTACTTTACCAACTTTAAGGCAGCAATTAAGTTTAACTTAAAAGTTAAACTAGATGGATATTTACCCTTCTTATATCTTTCTCTGCACACATAACTCAATCCAAGACCAC
>JAVQJL010102176.1:0-16825 GCA_036024295.1 Nannoperca obscura
ACACACACACACACACACACACACACACACACACACACACACACACACACACACACACGGTCTGGACAGACAGGCCAGATAAACCCATCGAAGGGAATGAAATGGTGATGCCTCCAGAAGAAAAGTGGAGGATAAACCCATTACTGGCTGAGAGAGCTATTCACTTGTCATTCAACCAAACAACAAAATGACATTCTAATCCAGACACCTTTCAGGACAGCGTAAGGATAACTGCCAGCCATAAAGGCATCATGCACCTGTACTGAGCATCTTGCTGATTAACTAGGGCTGAACATTTTTGGATAACATACTCAGAATTTAGATTATGAATCTTTAAAAAAAAATAGTCATTGCATTTTTATTTGTCTTCATGCAGACAGAACATTTGTGTCTGGTACGTCAAATTGGCACAAGACAAAGGGCACACTGATGTTATCTTAAACAGACCGCTTATAATCAACTAACTGACTTAAATGGTGAAGACCAAAATAATATCTTAATCATAATCTTCATATTGAGCAAAGAAAATCTCTGGATTTTAATATCAGACTCCATAATAAATTACATTCTTTTAAATGAATACAGCTATTTTAATACAGGGGTCTACAGAGGTTTATTAGTAAATCTACTATATCCATACACATACTGCAATGGTTAAAATCACTAGCAGCAAAAAATGCTGCTTATAAATTACATGCTTGGACATCACCAGTGATTCCAAAAGATTCCACACAAGAGACGTGACCTTTTCTTGTACAGGCACAATTTTATAGTCTCTTTGCACAGTTCACTACATGGGTTAAACCCAGTCTTGTAATTTGTTGAGGCAACTTGGCAGCTTGGTGTGATGAAACCTATCTCTTTGCTAATTTATAGGTTGCAGAACTGGTGCCTAACGGTTTTAATACTATTAACCGTGCAGCACTGTGGTGAATCCAGAAAAACACTGGAAACAAGGGGAAATTCTTTTAAAGCCATAAGTATTTCAATTAAAAAATGTCTTTAAAAAAGCACTCAAGTGATAGTGGATTCATCTACCGTGCACAGATGACGACGTGGGCCCTCTGAAATGGGGGTTAATGTGGATGTTTTTGGGTTGCGGAGGCTGCTGCTGGTGATGCTGGGGGAAGCTGGGTGGCGGGGAGCTCATCATTCGTGGTGGCGGCTCCATCTGGGGCCGCAATGGTGGGGAGCGGTGAGCCATGTGCGGGGGGATGAGGGGCTGAAGGGGCTGCTGGGCCAGCGGACGCCCATGGTCTTGGAAGGGAGGAGGTCCTCTTGGACGCGAGGGGTGGTGCTGCTGGGACTGCAGTTGCTGCTGATGAAGCTGATGAGGAGGAGGCATTCGGGATGGCTGCTAATTGGAAAGAGATGGGGAAACGAAGAGGAGGGAAAACCAAAACCACCTGTCAAAACATTTCTTTCTGGGAAGATTCTGAGATCGCTGCTTGCAGCCATGCGACGACACACCAACAAGTCAATTCAGCAGCAAGATTGAAGATGACATCCTAAAGTAATTTAATCCAAGGCTCCCTTGAAGATTAAAAGTGCATGTGATCTTTAGAATTTGTATAAGTGACATATTATTACATGAGCTACAGCCATTAAGAAGAAAGAAACAAAGACCATCGGTAACAGTGAGCTTTCGGATATATCAACCGGTGATGCACCAACTGATAAACTCAATAATTATTATTTTGTCAAGTGAGGTTTCAAATGGGTCCTTGATAATTGCCCAGTCTATCCATTTAACCAAACAAACAAACAAAAACAAACATGCCAGTGACCAAATTAGTCAAGTGGTTAAGCATACAGTATGTTGCAAAAAGTACGAGCCCATTAACAGCAGTCAGCAGAATGTTTGTAGTGTTGGCATCACGTCCATTTGGCATTAAATTTTAATTTCCAGTCATCTCGTTTTGCTTTGAATTTGACAGCCTATTATTATTAAATAAATAATGCAAAATAATGGAGAGCTGGGGTGAAATGTCACAATGGTATATTGGTATTTTATCATGTACTATGTACAATACTTTTGGTGCACTTTTGTACGAAATGTGGCCTTGGTAAAATGCGTAGTTTCCCTTAGTGGTCAAATCAAAAATAACATTAAAAAGTTGAAATGTGGTATTTTTAACGCTGTGATTAACAGGAAGCAATTATGGTATGGACTAGTCATGGCCCAGTTCTCAAATCAGATAACCTTCCACTTTGTTACCGAAGATCATCATCACTAGTTCTTTTTATTTAGGTTACATGTTCGAAGTGACTTTTTCCCTTAGACCTTCAAAAAGGTCTTGTATGAAGTGATGAACCATGTAAATCAAAGGATTAAATGCTTGGAGTGATATCTAATAATAAAATAGATCCCTTTAAAGTTCAGGTGGATGGCTGTACAATGGCTTACCTGCATGCCCATGTTTCCCATCAGGGGGAGCCTCTGGTCATTCATTCTTCCTCTGTTTCCACCTCTAAAATCCACCATTCCAAAAGCTGGGAAGCCTCCTCTTCCTCTGCCTCCTCGCCCTCGGCCTCCAAAGCGGTTTTGTTTCTTTTGCCGTTCTTGTTCCTCAAACTCCATCAGATCTTGCTTTGCCTTCTCTGACAGTTCTAATGACAGGTGGGACAGGAAAACAGAACACTTGAACATGAACCTTCTGGAAAATCCTAAACTTTGGATGAAATATAGGTTGATGTCCCTATTAATGTAAACTTATTACACAGTAGAGGAGAGATTCAAGATCAGAAAATATCTGAGGATTCACTCCGGCTGTTACTGAATGAATGATAAATTATGCCTGGCAGGAATAATTTGTACCTAGTGTCTCAGGGATGTTCCTCCTTTTACTGCATGCATCACCCAAGCGCACGACAGGGCCATCCTTCCTCTCAGATTTGAACCGTATCCGACCAGATTCTCCATCTTCCTCATCCTCCTCGTCCGATTCCTCCTTTGTTTCGTCTTCTGGCCCAGCGTCATTTTCAACCTGAGGACATTTTCAGAGGTTGAAAAACAAAAGGCTACCGTTCTAACACATATCCTTGACCATTTCTACAATGGACACAACGGTGTGAGTGACAAGGCTGAAACAATTAGCCCATGAATTCAATAGTTGATCTAATTTTTCAATCTGCCACAATTTTGACATGGTTTTTTTAAAACAAAAATGGCAGAAATTCTAAAATGTGAATATATGAGTCAGACAAAACAAGATGACGAAGACATCTTGAGTTTTAGGAAATCGTGTTTGAGTTTTTGAAAATATTATTAGTCGAATATTATTATTATTATTAACCGAGCAATTGAGAAACAGCAGTTTAATTATTATAGTAGTCAACTTTAAACTGATTATCAATATTTATACCATCTGCAAGATTTAAAAAAACAAACTACCAAATTAGAATTAGTTTTAATTAGTAGAAAAGAAAAATGCAATCAACCCATAGGAACAACAAAAAAAACCGTAATGTGTTGTATGGAGGGTCTCAGCATACCTCCTCTGTGTCAAAGACCTGAGAGCCCTCGGCTGTGTCTTCCTCCTCCTCTTCCTGCTGCTCTTCTCCCCCTACCTCGTCATCGTCCTCGTGGGACTCCTCCTGTTGGACTCCATGTCTATCCATGGCCTGATCATTATAGGAGGTTTGATATTCATCATCCTTTAAAGATCACATGGATAATACGCACTGATTAATTGAAGTCGTAATAACGCTTCGATAAGGATCAGCAATGGTCGACTGTATTTCAGCCATCGCTGGAAACAGTGTCTCTGTTGAAAATAACATCTATTTATGCTAAGCAATTCTGTTATGTACATAAAAAATAAAAAAAAAAAAATATATATATATATATATATATATATATATGTAAAAATTGTGCTTAATTATGATACTTGAATAGCAAAAATTTTGACGGATAGAAATTTGACCTTTTTATATGAGAAAAAAAGATAAATCAAAAAAATCAAACAGCACAAAAAGGCAAACATGAAAATATTATGGAGAGGATTTTGGGAGACACTATGTAACCCCCCCTAACCGCCCCAACCGCAAATTACCATAACAGTGGGAGCCAGGCTTCATTACTATTCCTGACAGCATTTGAAATTCAATGAGATGTAAATGTTTGACATGATATACAGAAATGTAGGCACAGATAAAAACACTCCTCCCCAGTTCAATGATGGTGAAAATATCATTGACTGACTCCTCGCAAATCACTACTCTTATTGGCCACGCTGCCAGTTCATGACTCTGTGCAAAAAACATCACACAGACAAACATTCTGGGAGATGACGGATCCGTTTTTAAGACTGTACGTCAATACTGTAACATTTCCATTCAACTCATGATGCCATGATTTCATATAATCCCACATACACACCTCAGGCATTCCAGCAAACCAACAAGCTCCTACTACTGGTAGAGGAGTTGCTAGTAATTCAAAAACACACTCTCTAACAAAAACTCATTGCTAAATAAGGTCAGACTGTAGGTCACACCATGGTGTTTGGTGTTGTGCTCCATTAACCTGCCAAACAGCAGCAGATAATGCAGAAAAGGAAAAAAAAGCAGCAAACCAGACGGATGGACAGGCTGCCCCAAGGGAACACCAGCTTAATCCTTTAAACTGTTCCACATAGTACTAAATGAATACCATGGCGAGCTAAATGTCAAGGCCAGGCAGTAGTGACCTTGTAAACAGTTATTACACATAATACAAATACACCCCTGCAGACTTTCCCAAAATCTAAAATAGGCTTCCACTTGTGCCGCGCACCTTCAGTAAGAAGGTCAACATCTTATCTTTGTTGGGAGAAAGGAGGTAGGCTAATATATCTCTGTCAGGTGCCAAACACCATCACACCCTGGTAAATGGACCATAACGGACATTTGCACATGGATCTGGTCTTATCTTTGATCCTCTTAGTCCTGGCTAAGAGGGAAGGGAAACGAATAAAAGGGAAACTCGCATCAATCATTAGAAAACTGTATGGGGTGTCCTGAGGAAGGTCAATAATCTTTTCACCTGCATGAGACTTTATCAGATCCAGTCTAAAGCCCGAGATAAAAGCCCCCCACATTAACCTCCGCCGATTGGCAGCACATCTCCCCGACACAAAGCAGCTTCTTACTCCCCCAAAGATACAGGGCCCAAGGTCACAATGGCACAGGGATTTGGAGGCAACAGCAGAGCATTACCTCATGCCAAACAAGCTGTCAACACAAACTTTGTCAGCAAGATGGAGAAATTAACTGGCAGGAAGTGATAATGAATCTAATCCTCCCCTGCCCAAAAACACCAACCAACATCTCCTTCTCCTGAATGGATTTTCAATCCCGACTGTCCCCTTACAGAGACAAGAAAACTGACATTATCTCTCAGATACAATAGAGTTAGACAGAAAAGGGGAGTGGGAGGATGTGTGTGCATGTGTTTGTGTGTGTGCATCTGCAGGCTTTTACGTACGAGTAAGCAAAAGTGAGAACTCACTTGAAATTCACCATCTATGGGCTCATTGATTTGTATGTCTAGCACTTCATCCTGGTAGCCATCGTCACCCTCAGCTTGCTCTCCAGTGTAATCCATTTGGTCTTCAGGCATCTCAGCGTTGCCGTACTCCTCTTCCCCCTCTTGCTGGTACCCCTCCTCCTCTACATCCTCTTCTTCACAGCCTTCTGCACCCAGGTTCACAACATCATCTTTGTAGTCTGCTTCCTGCAAGTTGTCCTGCAGGTCATAGGATGTGCCCAAGTTGTATGTGGCATTGAGGCTCAAAGCCTGACCGCTGAAAACAAACACAACATTGGGATTTTGCAGGTAACTAATGTGAAATAATGTGCAAAATTTGGAGCTCAACTTTGTCAGATTTACAACTTAAAACGTTAAAAACCTGAACACATGGCATTTATATAATTAGCGTACCTCATATTTACATCTTCATCATCACTTTGCAGAAGGTCGTCATTTAGCTCTTCATCTGACACTTCTGAGGGATTCTGAAAGAAAAATAAAGGAACATTGTGGTGTGCCCTTTTAAATTTGTATCTGCCTCAGTTGTTTGTCTGTGTGGAAGGTGTGGGGGCAGGGGACCACCTCCAACCCCAAAGGATGCTTTATTCCCATGTGGTGAAGGCAATCTGGGCAGGTCAACACTGTTCTTTTTTGTCCACTGTACTTCCTCCTCGTTCACATCAACACCTCCCCCTGTGGAGGAGCCACCTGCTACAAGTCAACTGTTCTTCTATTTTCTAAATCTTCTACCAACACCCAGTGTTTTTGGATATGATTTTCCGTTTCCTGTTTTGTAAGTACAAAAATCACACTGACAAGCCAAGTGTGCTTTGGTATCAAGCATAAAATCAAAGTAAACAAAAAGCTGTGAGACAGAGCGATTTTGTTTTATCTTACCTTTTTACCTGACAGCCAGTCCTCCTCCAACAAATCCTCTCCCAAATCACTTCCAAGGAGAAAAGACAACCAAAAACCGGTTAGCTGGTTCAGACAGTAGTGCAGAGTATTATGTCTATTTAATAATGATAGGATTTTGCCTTATCTAATCTTTTTGGTAGACTGGTAGGTTTTAATGTCTCTTCCCACAGATATTCAGGGTATATAAGCAGATGCAATAAATTGCAGTAAAAAAAAAAAAGTAACCTTTTTGGGACAATTATTTTATAATATTTATAAATTACATATTCAAGAGTAATACTAATGTTATTCTTCAATAATAACATTTTCACTTTATGTCCTAATTAGGTACAATATGTGTAACTTATCTCAATCCTTAGCAGTCACTAAAGGAAACTAGACTATAACAAAGTGTAAAACACATCTCTCTTAAAAATAATTTTCACACTAACACACCACTTAAACCGGAAGGTAACTGGCTTAACTGGGCAAATTTTGCTGCAACCACATTTCTTTGACCGTACAATGTAAACTGTGTATTTGTGTTGTTATGGCTACAAATAAGCTGAAGGTTTAAGTGTTCCTTCATGGGATGAGACTTCTTAAGCTAAATACACCGTTGAACCCATGGAATTACCTGGAATATACATTGTCACAAAGCTGAAGACAGAACTGTTTTTCTTAGGTCATGAAAAGTTTGTTTTGTAGACATGTGGTTGTCGCAAGATAGTGACGTTTGTTTACAGGGAGATGGGAGTATTGTTCTGCATTTGAGTCTTGATTTGAACTACCTTAGCTGGTGAATTACATAGACATACATACAGCACTCTTCCTGTAGAGACCTGAAAGCACGATAAGATGATTTACCTCTCTAAGTCATCATCTGTACCTCTCCTCCTGCGTGACCGCTCAGCACCGGGTTTGTCATATTCATCAAAGTCATAATCTGCAGCAAATAAAAGAAGAAGACGGTTTTGTTTACAGATTTGCTCCCATCAGAGCAATGGAATATGCAAATAACATGCACCATCCTCATAGGTTGACAACTAGCCTGCACGATTTGAAATGTTCACAGACTGTTAGCACACTGACTGGACATGCCCCTCGTGCCAATCTGAATCAACAACTTGTGCAGCAATTCCACAAATACCATGCGTACCAACAGCACACTGCCCAGACTGGTAAACACGTCTTTCTCATGGCTCAATCCAAATAGAAAGGATTTGTACTAATTTACCCAGTGTTTAAAACCTGTCCAAACATGAAACTAAAGTTTGGCCTTCACAGTATAGTTGTATAAGCGTATGTGTTTATAATTTTGCCGCATCAGATATTTATCCGTTTCGAATTAATAACCTAATCCTCAATAAGAATTTGTAATTACAACCCCTGCCACACATCCTTCTGTTGTTTGATCAACAACTGATACAGATCAATAACAATCCTTCTTAAGATATGACTGTTACAGTGAGCCAACAAGCACAATACCAGGACCCTGAAACCAAAGCAACTAAATGAAATTCAGTCATCTTTCATTTACACATGCGCTTTTCTGCTTCTGCTGATTTGAGATGTCAAAATGTCGTCTGTGAAAAAGACATATTACTGGCTTTAAGATGAAGTTGTGGACATAGTTTTGAATTTGGTCCAAAACTGTTGGTTTAACATTTCAGTCTCTGCAGCTCTGTTGAGTCTGTCAGGGCCTGGTCAGACAAAACAGGCAGATGAAGCAGCCCCATTACAAAAACAGCCAGGAAACACAGCCTTCTGTTGCATGAATCTCAAAGTTGGTGTCTGGTTGTCAGCCCTAGGTATCCCACAACTGGTTTTGCACCAGTCAGTTTGCATTCAGGGGACGATCAGTAACTGGTGAGTATGTGAACAACAATACATGATGTAAATATTGCAAGATATTTGTTGTGAGCAGCCTGCTATGTGTCAATCAATCTGTTGGTCACTCACTCAATTTCCCATTTCCTTGCTGGACCACTTTATATTAAACTGTAAAATATTTAACTGTTGGTTTGATGAGGAATACACAAATACAACATTAGATTTTGTCTTTGCTAGACTGTCTCGTTTGAGGAAGAGGTGAAAGTCCAGCCTGGCCTTCGGGTCCTCTGAAGAACCCACCTTCAGTGCGTTTATGACTAACCTTGTAGTGTCACTTTTGGTGTTCACAAGCCTGGTGCATGTATTTCAACACCTCAAGTCACTCTCACTATAAGTCACATGTTAAGTAAATTCTGGAGGCCACTACAGCCCAATGCTAATCAAAAACAACAAAGCAAATGTGGACTAATAACACCGCGTAAACTGCGTCACGTGCTGGTGAGCTTATTATACTCATGCCGTAGTGAGTTCAGTCCCAACCCTCCCGACAAGACCAGAAAATGAAATCCAACACTGTATGACAAACAGTTTGGTTTGTTATATTAAATCACCCCAAAAAACTGCGTGTTCTTCCAAAACAACTGCCTCGTGCGGAATCGGATCAAAGATAGTTCCTACCAGCAATGTTTCTGCGGCTAACGTTAGCTTACATTGGAGCCATTATTCACTTTAAAACACAACGTTGGCAACTTTTACATTACAAAAGTAACGTTAACATGGCAAACGGGACGCCAACATTACTTTCGATAAGTTATTCAGGTATGAAACGTTTTTCACCAGTTAGTACAAGTTGTCTAGCTAACTAAGTAGCTAGCTAGCGTAGCTGCTAACGACCTCACACCGGAAACTTGAACTGAACAATTTAACGCTAACGTTAGCCCGCGACCTGGCCTTGAAGTCGTTCGCTATAATATCATTCAGCAATATAAACTATCCTACATGTCGCCAAATAAGCGTGCTATCGTATTAATAGCTTATCTGCCAAGCTACTACAGCCGTCGGCTTAAACTTATTTCTGTTTACAAGCAGGAGTGTAAATCATTGGTGGTCACTAGTTTGTTAACAGTAAAGCTAATGTAGCTAACCATAGCAGGGGGCCAGAATGTGGCCTACCGTGTTTTTAAACCCGCTGTTAACAACAGTTAGCCATGTTAGCTATTTTAGCTACATAGCTAACGTTGCAATGTCGACAAAAAACGCTGGCATTAACGCTACTCACCCTGAGCGTTGGCTGACATTGTACAAGGCGGATCCCGCTTAAAGTCTGATTACAAAACTGGAGAGTGCATTTAATCTTTAGTATTTCACCATTATGACGGCATAAAACATGAGACTGGCAAGAAGACAGCTTCTATGCGGCAACGAACAGAAAACAAACATGGCAGCGATGATGCATTGTGGGTGGGAAACACCAACTCCCCCCGATCGGTTTGCTGCACAAAAGCGAGCTGCCTAAAAAGTCAGGTAAACACACTAGTTGACGATTATTAATCTAACGCGTGTATGCCCTCCACAACAGCATGCAGTCCAATAGAAGTGTTTATTGTGGAAAAAACTTTTGTTGGATAATTCGATAGGTTATACAGCTGTTTAATTATTGCTTCTATAAACACACGCCTCATTAATAGGGTTACTTCATTAAGAAACGGATATGCCTCTTCCCCTATAAGTTTAGGAATTCTAGTAGACCTGCAGGTAGACTATGAATATATATCATTATGAGTTTGTTAATAAACCCCTATTGGAATTGGAAACATTTTTTTTCTGTACACACTCTCGCACACACTCACACACACACATACACACACACACAGGGCATGCCTTGCTCTGAAGTTTGTCATGGCTCTTGTTGTAATTGTGAGTATGGTTAGTCACTTAATAAAAACAAATATCATAAAAATAACTGCTAACTATTCACAAATAATTTTGTAATACACTTGTGAAATCCTGGCCGTCTAGTGAGTGTTGTATGAAAAGTTATTTATTATATATTAAGATTGACATTCTACAGAACAGAATAGAAACTGCATTGCCATTAATGTGTTACGTTTTTCTTCTGTTTGCTATAGGAAAATATGAAATTATAATCTGACAACATAAACAAGAGGACACAAGTATAGCATAACAGAGCTTTCTGTGTTTAACAGGAAGTATAAAATGTGCAGGTGCTGTCACAGAATCTCCAGATTAAGCTGAGATGGCCGGTCATACAGATTAAAGACCATGCAGATACAACACAGATTTTCATATGATAGTTGATATTATTACAAGACAAAACATTTTTTTCATTATAGGTGCATGCTTCACACACATCTTACCAGTGACATTTTCTTCTTATATGGACACATTATAACTCACATGGCTAGTTCTACTTTATTTAACTCTGCACAATATTAGGTTGGGATCATCATGTAGGGTTGACTGGGACCACTCAGGGTTCATAGATGAGGCACACTCTAAGTTATTCCTACAATGGGGTTTCTGATCTGCTTTGTGTAAAATTGTTAATTCACTTTAACCAGTCCCACTATTCTTTACCATTGGAGGCAAGTTAATAGCACAACACATATTTCATGCGTCAGATCCTGAAAATTGGTAAAACTTTTAAAATATGACTATTCTTGGTTTCCGACTTTAGTGCTACAGCAAATATGCTGCATAAATTCTTGCCCTTTACAAATCTTGGTCAATTTGGCTGAAATTCAAAATGGTGCTTAATCTTTATTCAAGTCACTCCTTTGATTTTCCTGTAAGGTCAAAGCCTTTTTATCTCTGACCAAGTTTTTTACTCTTTCGTGCTTAAGTCTGGGAGTCAAAGTTGTTGTCTGAGTCTACAGCTAGACTACAGCATGATTCTAACCCCCAAATTCCTCCTGGGCTGACAAACGTCAACAAAGACCCCGAGAGACACCAAAGAGAGGTGAGCAGTGAACTGAAGCCTCATTGTATTGGCTCATTATGGGGTCCCGCAGTGAGGAAGAAGCTATTTTGTAGCACCACAAGGTCAATATCTGAAAGCCAGCGCGATGGAGGGGATCAGCAGTGCGATTTTTAATTTGAGAAAGTGTAAAGGGGCTTTCCTAGTGAAAGACAGTCTGTGAATTCTAATGGCCTGTAGGAATTGTACAGACAAGATGTTGAGTTGGCAAATGTTTTCCTATGAAATGCAATTAATCCACAGTATTGCAAGCTCCCAGACACTCCCTTGTATGTGTTGTGCTGTGCATTTAAGGTAATCAGGCAGTAAAAACTAATATTTTTACTGCTGCTCTTTTAAAACAGGTTTTATAAACTTTCTAAAAGCCTGATGTTTCAGCCTCCCAAACTAAATTTTTTTGTGTTGCTTGAATAAGCTCATGGACACAGTTTTTCTCCTCGAAATGAATGCAGGTGCAATTCATATCAATATGTATTCCACGCCTTATAAAATATTCACTCTAAACAGCTGTTTCCAAAGCTGTGAGATATTTCTATGCTCCCTGGATTCACTTTCCCAGGAATTTTGATTTTACTTCCAAATAGATGTGAAAAGAGGAGCTGTCACACTCTATTATGGTGACCTCAATGATTCTGTGCCCTATCCAAATCCAGCGGGTTTCCATAACAATGCAAAATAAAGGGTGCAAAGCCGAAGGAGACAAGACTTGTTATTTTCCATCCAAAGGACAGAGGTTCTTTACAACAAACTTGTCTGTACGCCTTGTGTATTCTTTGACAGAATTTAAATCCAACTTGGAAGTTGTTTTGTGTGAGACAATACGTTTTTGCTGTTGATTCATAAGGATCAGCAACTGTCTTGAGAAAGTGGCTGTAGAGTGGGAGTGTATAGGCCTGCAATATATATATATATATATATTAATGATTATGTATTGTGTTTAGCTGCAGACTAACTCTGTCTGAGACCTTCTGAAACTGATTTGGTGTCCAAGTTGGAGCAGGTTTCGTAATGAGGGGAGGTCAAAGAAATGGGTTACCACGAGGCCATAACCGAGAGCTATTAGCTTAACATACTCCAACGGGAGGATTTGTTTTTTGGGGATGTCTGTTTAAATCTTACATTAGAGACTGAGAGTTTGAATTCCACATCTTTCACTGGATACTGGGATTTGAGCTTCAATTATGAGTATCTTTTATGCAGAAAATCTATTTATTCTATTTTGATATCCTACACCTTGCTATACAGTATATCTACACTGTATACAAGTATCTATCTGCACTACTAATTCAAAATATATTACTGGCCACTGTACAATACATTTTACAGTTAAAGAAGTTTTATGTCTTTATTCTCAGCTTTTATTGTATTGTATTTTAGTTTTTCTAACTTTTTCTTCTATCTTTCTATCTATCTAATAAAATAGACAACTATTCGCACAGAGAAATAGATGGAGACCTGGGCTGCAGGCATGAGTGGAGACATCTTGATCTTCATAAGCCTAAAGAAATGCTAGGACCATCACAGGAATATCAGTCAACTGTATGTAATCACGTGCAACAAACTACCGCATCACTGGCAGCTGTAACTGGTGTCACAGGTTTAAAACAATCAGTCTGGTGACTTTATAACCCAAGATCATATCTACATGCTTTTATATGGTATTGTAATATGGCATATATTTAAAAAGCATATGAGAAAGGCAGGTAATTGCATCCACACCATGTGATGTATAATTTACCTGTATTATTTATGTAGACGTCTGAAGTAATAATATTTCTCTTTTTATGCAATTGTGGAAGGGATACAGTCAGTGACCCACATCTCAGTGCGATGAACTGCTTAACTCACACTGTTGTTTTATTCAGTGCACTGTCAACAGACGGGCGAGGAGGAGAAGGGCGGGCTTTATATTTTCTAACCCTTGTGATTGGATGCTGGATTCGGCTCCTCTTTGCCATTGGCTGCTCTCGCTGTCACTCTGGATCTGTTATCGCCGTTTCCCGCGCCATTCGGCGTGCACGCGCAAGACGAGCAGACACGCAACCGCTTGGAGACTGTCTGGAGTCTGTCTGAAATTGATAAAATTGCGAGATGGAGTTTTACATCTCTTTGCACATTTACAAGGAAGCCGCCGCTTGGAAATGGGATTTCTTTGCTCTCCTCCTCAAACACCTTCGCCCACGACTCGCCACGCTCAGCCCAAATATTTTTTAGATAAATGCTGTGAAAGTTTTTTCTTCTGCAGTCCATCAGCAGACAGCTCTTTATGCACAGGTAGGTAGGCTGAGGCAGGCGCCAGAGTGCAAGTTGCCTAACACATAGCGGATACTGCAGCATTAGCCTACACATTAGCCAAAAACAATGTTTATTTGTGAACGTTACCTTGCGTTTGTGGTGAAAAGAAAACGGGCTACTAGCTTAAAATTGTAATTATCCTGTTCTAGCGTAGCAAACAGTAAGTAGTCCGATTCATTTTTACAGTTAAAATAAGGCGTATAATGTGTGTTTGCTTATTTCTTACGAATTCCACACAGTAGCTATTTTGTTTTGGAGGCTTGGCCTCATTCACGCTACTTCAGGAGGATGCGCAGGTGACGCACCTTTGCTCACGTGAGGTTGTTGATTAACCCCACACGCGCTTAAGCTACCTGTTACTCAGCAGACACCTGAGGGGGAAACCCCCGTGTTCTGTAGACTCATCAGTTCTCTTTTATTTACCCTTTCAGTCACACCACCATAACAATTTATGATTACAAAGCAGAGAATAATCCATCCAGGCACGTGCAGTTAAGTAATCTAAAGAATCTATGTGGCCCTGAGGTGGGGGGGAATATGAATCCTGTATGAAATGTGTCTTTTCTTTTCCTCTCCATGTTTATGCTCTACAGGGGAGCAGCCCCATCAGCCCTGGAGTTCAAGAGGAGTGCACCATCCAGAAGGCAGCCTGCACCAGAGCAGAAAGGTTGGTTGCTGTACACATTGTGGGTTTAGACGAGGGGCAGTATGTTCCCTTTTTAAGGGTTCGAGTGATGTACGAGGGAATTTAGATTCTGCATAGATTTAATAAGGTTTATCCAGACCATTGCATTTATTCATTTGCTGTGATTGCATCTCCCAACAACAATTTTGAAAACATTTCTAGCCACTTGAACTCTAAATGTTTTCAGTATTTACCATAAATATCTCGCAAGTAGCTTCAAAGTACAATAATGTGTTTTTCAACACTGACAACAACACACAAATGATATGTGTCTGCTTTCTTTCAGACTATATTTGAATCTATAGCACAACTAGTTCAATCTCATTTTAAATCTGGCCGCATCGTAATTATTTAAGGACATTTCTAGATGTGTTGCGTGTTGTTGTTGCACATTCTGTGGCAGAGCCTGGCATATCTCATATTTTGAAATGTTGCGATCTTCAGTTCGAACAATGCCTGCTTTAATCGTCCATGCTATCTCCAACCCAAACTGATGAGCTTTTGCATATCATTGTGCTGAAATGAAAAGAAGGTAAATATAGATTTGACTAAAAACAGGAACATGCGGAAGTCAAAGTAAGTTATGTGCGACAGTGCATGTGTACCTGATCCGCTGCTGCCGCCTCAGACTCGTCTAGACGCTTTTGCTCTGTCACTGCAGTTGTCTGCAGACAGTGCGGTCATATGACTTGGGGGAGCCTTCCTCCCTCCTCCCAGTATCTGCTCTTTTTGGGCAAGATGGCTGCTATAGCATTGTTGTTACCCATGACGTATATGAATTCATGTGAGCAGAAAAAAAAAAACATGGCAAGGCTGGTGATGCATTGTACTTCAATGAAACGCACCATCGCTGCTGAAGCGTGTGTTGCACGCAGACGGGACAGTGAACGTTAACTCTTTAACTCTTATTTGTTGTTTAGTCGATTGGATGATTATTTCATCTCTAGTCGCCACCCTTGACTCAACGTTACCCAGTAACTGGACAGTTCCAATGTTATTATGTCATTCTGGACTTGATGGAAGTTTCTCGCTTACTTGTTTCACTTCCACCGTGTTTCTGTCTGCTATTGGGGAAACTTGGTAGCCATTTTGACTGATTCATCACTACCAATTGGTGCCAAAGGCTTCCAGGGTCATTTGTTGTGTACAACCATAATGTCTTTGCATATTATATAAGTGCTGTTAAATATACGTACAGCACCTTACAGCGATACACACTTAGCAAAGATGATTACCAGATCTTAACTGGCAGTTTGAAAAAGAAAAAAAGAAAAACGATAGCGCATAGTTACTCAGCATTTCTTGGCAAAATTTGGCAAAGCATATTGTGAAGGCAATAGTGTGAACACAGGTATCATTTTATGCATTGTGAAAAAATGTATGAATGTTGATAATGATACAAGCAACTGTGGGGGGGGGGAGTTAATATTTCTGCATAACGGATCATATTCAGTGGATTTTGGATTAATTACTGACAGTCACCAAATCTGCCAAATCCAGTAGATTGCTTTACTCATCAGTTAGAAGGGAAAGATGGGGTTACCTTTTATTATGACTTATTATTGTTCTGTTGTGTTAGGCTTAATCAAGTATGATCTTAATCCTATCGTAAGAAGTATGCAAGAAAGTAGAAGATACGTTTTATAAACTGCAACCTGTCGATGAAGCACTACTTCATCAACACTTCGTGTTTATAAAAAGTCTAAGCAGCTGCGATATTCTGTTTGCAGTCCACTTTTTCAGTGAGGGGAGGGTACCGGCAATCTCAACTTTGGCTTCTGAAAGTGCTCCCAGCCTTCCAGACATTACAAGTTACTTTCACTCAGTGAATCTGTGATGTTTATCAGTTTGCCATATCAGTGACCAGCCTGGACAGATCTCTTCATTATCACCTACCTAGTGCATACTCGTCTTCTTTCAGACAGCTCCTTTAGTCTCGTCTTGTCATTGCTTAATGGTTTTTGAGTGCCTGTTGATTATGTTTTCACTGGAGCGTACAGCCAGACTTCAAACATGCAGTATCTTTGCAGGCCTGTCCCAAACCTGATCCAGTGTCTGACAAAAATGACTGGAATTGCAATTAGAAAAGTAAGGAGAAATGGAAAGCAGAGTTTTAGGTTCGTAAATTGTTCTTTGCATAACTTGTTGCAATTTCGTAGTTCTAAACGGGCATTTGTTTTAATGCTCTGATAAATATATATAATCAGATTATGACTTTTTGACAATTATGTATCACAAAATCACAATTGTAAGTTATGAAAACAGTATCGTTGTTTATTTCACGTTGGTGAGCAATTGTTGTTATTTGTATTAGTGACGACAATGCAGAGTGG
Organism: Nannoperca obscura; assembly: GCA_036024295.1. Lineage (NCBI taxonomy): Eukaryota > Metazoa > Chordata > Actinopteri > Centrarchiformes > Percichthyidae > Nannoperca > Nannoperca obscura. Next base: position 16,554 of record JAVQJL010102176.1, read on the forward strand.
ATGAGGATTTGTGTTTCCTCAAGGCACATTATGAATTAAGTGATGCATCACTTAATACTGCCTTAAAACAATTCCTTATTTCTACGACTGGAATTGGAAATCATCTATTTTAAACTAATTATTATAACAAACGAGTACAACTCATGCATTTTTAAGACGGTAAACTACTATTCAGAATTATAATTTGCTTTCAAATCATTTCAACAATATTTGCAACCTATCCAACGTGTGTGTGTGTGTGTGTGTGTGTGTGTGTGTGTGTGTGTGTGTGT
>JAVQJL010102181.1:0-40891 GCA_036024295.1 Nannoperca obscura
TTTTTGTCTAATCTGGCCTTTCTATTTTTGAGGCAGATTAATGGTTTGCACCTTGTGGTGAACCCTCTGTATTTACTCTCATTAAGTCTTCTCTTTCTGATAGATTTAGATACTGATACTCCTACGTCCTGGAGAATGTTCGTCACTTGGGTGGATGTTGTGAAGGGGGTTTTCTTCACCATACAGCCTTCTGAGCCAATTGTCCAATTACTTTTTGTCCCTTGAAAAAGAGGCAACTACACATTAAAGAGCTGTAATTCCTAAACCCTTCCTCAAAGTTGGATGTGAATACTCTCAAATCACAGCTGACAGTCTGCACTTTAAGCCCATATTGATTATATAACTGTATCCTGAGTATGTTTTCATAAATAGCTGAAATAACAAAACTTGTGTCACTGTCCAAATATTTCTGGGCCTCACTGTAAGTACATACACTCAGTTGCCAGTTTATTAGGCACACCTAGCTAAAATGCATGAAGTCCAAGACAACAGCCCTGAAATAAGTTCTACTTTCATGAAGGTTATGATGGTCATTTTTTGTTAAAACTCCCTGTGAGAGTTGACTGAATCTTGTGTTCTTGTAGCTGGGGGTGCTGCTGCATTATACTTATTATATTTTGTCAATCCAATTTCAATCATCATACCACTCTCATATCTGTCCATTAAATATAATTCCTGCTTTAGCTTAGCATATCTACCTGAACCCAGAACGTGCATGTTTTGCATCTAAACCCCCTAAATTACAACTGTTACATGTTAGAATTACATTAGTGTGAATCTTTCGGGGGCTCGTGACTGTAAGTGTGCAGAGGTAAATATCCACTAGGGAAAGTGGTATGGTAGGAAAGTTTCTTTACTGCAGCAGGTGACTGTTTGGTGTTCTCTGTAATCAGCCTTATCACATAGCATTACAGTGTCAGGGTCCTGATCCTAAGACAAGAGAACATTTATCATAGAGCCGGTCCATTTATAAAATGACATTCCTAACTGGCCTGCTTCCAGCTAGGGGAACCAAACACTGGATTTACTAAACACCACGGGTAAAAGGATATAAGCTGAAAAGGCAGAGGGAGTGTCAAGAGGTGAAACACATCCTTCCATATCCTCCGGATCCTTGCTTAAAGGTTACAGAGAAGAACTTACCCAGTGTACAGTTCCCTGGAACACAAGGAAAAGTTCACCATGAACATTGGTCAATATCAATCCAATTACCTCCATTCCTCAGTACACAGTAAAGTCTCTTTGCTGATGTCTTTATATACATGATGCTGCATCAAATTCTGATCTGCACAAAGAGTGTGACATTTACATTATCATTTACTGAGTCAGTAGAATATTCATTATGAATTTAAAGCATGTTGAATTATTGAATGTAGAGAATGCTATGTGAGACTGTAGTGTTGAAAAGTGTGAACATCTACGGTTGAATCAACAGATAAATCAGATTTCCTTCCCCTACTGGAGGGCAGCGCTGCCACTTAGAAAGGCAATTTAAGTGAAAAAGGAGGAAGAATATATGCACATAAATGCATGGTTTGTTGTTCTCCTGCTCTAGTTTTGGACATAAGCCATGTGGAAAACAGATTTGCACTAAAAAGAGTAGCCAAGCCTGTAAATGTAAGCACTAATCATATCTACAAACTCATTACATGAATTTGCACTGAACTTAGTTCAAGAAACCAAAGCGTGTGTGTCATTTGTGTGATAAGAGACAAAAAGTGTCTCTGCAGATGATCAAATATGTACACGTCTTCTCACGATGCTGAAGGACTTGCCCAAGACCTCCAGACGTATCAGACAGGACGACCTGGCGTCTTCTCTCTATTGAGGTTAATAATTCACAGGGCAATTAGGATGAGTGTGAAATGTTCGGGGGGGGGGGCTCTCATCATTACATTGGTCTTGAATCCCCCCTCCCTCTGCCCCATCTCCCCTCTGTGCCCTACCGCTTTATGCCCTTGATCTCAAGGCCCAGAGATCGACAACGTGACAGTGACATTAACAAGCCTCTGCCAAGGGGGCCAACTTAGCGGCCCTTAACAGCCTCTCGTTAGCCTTATTACAGAACATATGGTTTAAATCACAGCTCAAGAAGATAGATTTCTGCCCGCATTGTTTTTCTTTTCTGAATTTTGGTGCCCCAAAACATTTTGTCTGTCCAAAATGTCATGGCAGTTTTGTACTTTGGAACAAAGTGGTGGACTGAGAAACACACCAACATTGCCATCCCTAGAGCCATGCCCCTAACAGTCCACTAAAATTACAATTTCAGAAAAAAAGGGGGGCGGGGGCGGTATCCAAATCATTAGCTTTAATATTCAAGTGTCAATTTAAAATTTTAATTTAAAGACAAAACTGAAATTTAGCTAAATCATTGCCCACTGGACATATAATATATAATATAAGGGTTATTTAGCTTGACAATTTATGCCAGTAGCAATTGTGTTGAAGCCCTTTGAAGGCTGATTATTGGGCTTCCTGACTACATGTCTTCAATATAAATGCTGTAAATGTTGAAATGATGTAACAGTAATAAAGCATTAGTGTGTATCTTGTTGCTGCTTTGTTTTGTTTTGAAGGAAGATGTAAAGCAAAGGCAAGACGGGTAGGCGTTTGTTAGAAACAGCTCTCAAAAGCAGCATGCAAATCCTTTAACTGAACATACCAACATGACAAAAAAGGTGGTCAGTAACTCCTAATGTCAATATCACTATATTTCTGGTTTATCACACAGCTTTACTAACAGCTCAAGAACAACCCTTAAGACAAATCTACGTAGACTTCCACCTTGCCTGTGTATTCAAGTCTGGCCAAGTGACAGAAATCTATTTTCAGTACTGCTGTGGATGTACTACGCAAATGTCACGCCAGGCAGGACATGAAAAAACAGAACTACGGTATCTTTGCAGACAGACTCCTGTGTCAGAGAAAGGGTCAACAGATGTAAGGGAGTTCACACCTTGTCCCCTTCATGCAACACTTCTTCTGGCCTAATTAGTCCTCTCATTTTGACATTCCAGACAAAGCTATTTACAGACACAAGGAGGAAACAGAATGGGGTGTGCAACGGCAGAGGGCCAGAAAAGCTGAGTCATCACTTCAGCCTTCAACTCTTCCACACAAAATTGCTACATTTCCCAAATGCTGATCCAAGCCTGAGTGTGGCTAAGGTTGTGGCGTAGGTAATGGCAGACAGCTCACCTGAGTCTGCACCTCATATGTGGCACTTCTCCATACTTATTAAGACTTGTGAAACACAATCCCACTTTACTCTCATGGGTTTAAATCTATATTCACATTAACCCCTTGCCCCGATACTTGACCTGCAAGGATTCCAACATAGCACCATGGTGTCAACAGACAGATTCATGTGTCAGCTGGCATCAGTGAAGAAAAGCAAGGCAATAATGTTCCGTTTGTCGATGTGCTGTGACTCCTGTGGGCTGGGGACACGAACACGGCCAGGCCATAGGGCCTCTAGCTGGGTAATAAATCATTGGGATGACAGGAATGGTGGTCTTTACATTATGACACGCATACTATAGTGTGTGCACAGACAACTCAACCAGTCTTACACTATATTACACAAATTCACAAATTCACAAATTCACAATTTCACCTTGCACTTTACACTTGAACAACTGACGTACCACAGGACAGTAGAAGTTCCTTTATTGATATCATCAGAATGACTAGTGCCTCATCACCATCATTCATCATTTTCATTTTTCATCAATTAAAAGAAGATAATAGCCTGGTAGTTGTTAAGAATTTCATCAACCTGACATCACTAATGTCTCTGTATGTGGTTGGTGTCATGATTGATATTACACACAAAACAAATCAATACGCCCAAGCATCACATTCCCTAAGATACCCCATCTAATCAAAACTATCAATCCTGCATGTCTAGCTTGGTCTGTAGTCATTACCAGCCTGCAGAGCCTACGGCTATTAGTGCTGGAGCTACCTAGTGAGCTGAGCAGAATACCTTGAACATTAGGGTGGTCAAACACCCCCAGCGCAGCAGAATGAATGAATGGCAGGGTTGTGGAGCCAGCAAAGCATGATCATACTAATGGGCCATGGTAAATGGACCAGCTATAGGTAGTATTGGCTGACTGGCCTGCTCTGTGATCCAGAGCCGTGCCCATTTCACGGTGTCTGCCTGAGACCAGGCCGCACTTACTCACTGAGACAGAGAGCTCCATGTAGGAGCCCACATTTTCAAGAAGGGTTTGACTGAGGGGCCAGGACAATCATTGGAGACAAAAAGAGAGCGGTCTGTGCTTGTTAAGTTGTGGGAAGACTGATACAGGATTGTAGGAGGAAACCTGTCTTCACTGAGGCTTGAACACTTTGGGCCGTCTCCTTGTCTCACATGCAGAGGCTGTCGATAGCTTGGTGGTCACCATATATTTCACCCATTATTTGACAAATTTGATTACAACAAATATACAAAACAATTTTCTCAATTGTCAATTGACTCTTCAAGACTTCGCTCTGCTCGTGTTTGCCTTCACGCTCTACCCACAATCCCACGTATTCCGTGCAGAGTTGTTTTTTCTTCCTTCATATCCCACTGGAAAATACAAGAAAATAATGGGTGTAAATCAAGCAATGTCTCATTGTCGCCTGAAGCAATGCCCCTGATCCTAACAAACTCGTGACACTAACCACAGCTGACAAGTGCAGAAAGCTGAACAAGCCTTCTTGTGCTGTTAATGGCCGATGGAAAGATTCAGCTGAAAGAGGGAGAGGTCAGACGTCAGTGGTGGTGAAGTTTTTTTGTGGGATGCCTCACATTAGAACACAACGATACGCACTTACTTTTCAACCCAAGTTTCCTCTTTTGGAAAAGTATTTTTCTCCAAACAATATAGAAGACCAGAAGAACTTTTTGAACAACGCTTTGTCATCCTTTTTGTGATGACACAGAGCAGCACAGAATCCTTAATTAATGATTTCCTTGTGTCACTGTAACTCCAACATAAATAATGTTAATATAAACTGTATCTTCTGTACCACAGAAGGAGAAAATTATAAAACTCTTAATATTATGTAAATGACTCACAGTATAATGATCTCTTCTGATGAACTATTGGACATTTTTGAATAACAAATCCACTTATTGTGTGATCACTCCTCTAAATGTCTGTTAATATGCGTTACGCCCCATCTTTGATAATAAGAACAGCTTTCTGACAATATGGCAAGCAGACCAGACAATTCATCTTAACTGCTTTCACTGAAATAGTTTGACGTCTATTGCAATAAAAGCTCATCTCCCCATCTTCTAGTCACATGCATAGACAGCTAGGGCTGTAGATAGCTTGGTGGCCACCATCCATTTCAACCATTATTCAACAAATTTGATTCCAAGAAATGTACAAAACATTTCTCTAGATTTATCAAATATCAACATCTCATATTAATTTATTTAGATTTATTAAATATATATTAAGCCTTCCCCAAGCAAGCTGATGGAAATAAATAAATCTATTCACTATTTTTATTGCCTGCCTCCACAAACATTGCACCAATCAAATGACCAGCATCGTCATGCTGTACCAATGTAGGGGGTGCTGTCACTACAGAAAAATAAATCAAACTTAAATTTCTTCTTTTTGGTGTAGCACCCAAAAGAAATGGCAGTCTCCACTTATACAAAATTATGTTTTGACTCACTCTAAGAATTTGATGTATTCAATTACTATTCCCTTTTTAAACTAAAATGAAACCTCAATGAACACACGACACACTGTACTTTGTACAAATAATGTACCCAAATTGAGAAAAATCTAATTGCTTACAATAAATCTTAAACATTATACAAAACACTTCACAACAAATTTCACTTATGAATCACAACCATTCTCAAAAGTTTCAACGTAGCTTCAATTTGTTAGGAATTACTCTTTAAATTAAAACTTACCTTTCAATACCTTATTTAGCCAATTTCTAATCTTCAGCCAATTGGCCCACACACACACTCTCTCTCTTTCTCTCTCTCTCTCTCTCTCTCTCTCTCTCTCTCTCTCTCTCTCACACACACACACACACACACTCACTCATTACTCAAAAGTAATGCAGGCCTGAGTCCTGGCTTGGGTACAAAAAACACCACACGTGCAATAACACACTCACAAAATACACTCACAACATATAGCAATGCTGCTACCACATTGAGAGCTCTGCTAATGTTGCCAGCATGCTAACGCGCTAATCGCGATCATATGCTTTTACAAACTACAACAAATTGGTAAAATAACAACACACGTATTTACCTTCTGTGGATAGCAATCTGTCTTAACCTAAGTTAAGTAGCTGGCACAGGCATGCACCTGTGTGGCTCCACACAGCAGAGCAACTTCCACAACCCGCCCCTCTACCTTTACAATGACAACCAATACAGTTAAAGAAATCTCAATATAGTGGTGTTTTCTACGGTTAGATTGTGACCTTATGTGCTTGCTTCTTATGTTCATAGAAGAAATGTTTTATTTAAAATAACTTTATTAAAACAGCAGTAAACATTTATCTCACACCTATAGTTTTAACAATCTCTTGTTAAAAAAATCACAATGAACTATTGCAATTACTAAAATGAACTGTTTTTAATATAATGTACAAATATTTAAAACATTTTGAAGGTATTTATTCATCTCTTTTCATTTGCTTAATTATTTCCATCTACAAATTACATTTTAGACTGGGCTACAAAAAGAGCCAAATCAGTGGCTACATAAGTTAAAACAAACACCAAGGATATTGATTTAGCACACATTTTCAGTTTTTAGTTTAACTATAACACTTTCTGAAAATGAAAAAACAACTACTACTACTTAATGCTGCATATAGCATTGGTTACTTACCCTGTCCTGTGATGCAGGCAGTTAATCCAGTTACTTGTTCTAGTTTGCTCTTCACAAAGAAGGCTGGCCATGCTAATAAATTCCAATTAAAGTCAAAAAGTATTCACAATGACATATGTTTGGACCTAGAATATTTATGTATAAACCAAGCTCATTAATGACCCTGCAGTGAGTTGTACTTACCTGTGAAGATTACATCAGACTATAATACCTTCCAGTGACAAACCTGAGGGACTGTGAGCTAATCAACTTAGGAAGCAAACAATTGATGTAGGAGGGAAAAGGCCAAACTCAGAATCATGTAAATGGCAAATATCAATTTTGGGAAAATGAATGCACAAGGAAACACTAAGTTATTATACCATGAAGTCCATAAATCCATCAGAAAGGTCAGATGGGCTTTTAGCTAGCATTAATCACACTGAGAGGCAGATAAAAATACAAGGAACAAAGTGACAGTGAAAAAAGCTTTCTCTTCTCCCACTGTCTGTGTCCTCTGTCTCTGAAATTGCACACATCTGTCCCTGTTACTCCCAAAAATACCTTTAGAGGGATGTCATTCACAGGGGTTTAGCTCTTGCTCACATGGTAAAACAATTGTTCTTTTTCCATTTTCTATGTGGGAGCTTTGATTACTTTTGCTCAGTGGCTGTGCCTCTTGTTTGTGGCCAATTTTTGTTGTTTGCTTCCATGACATGTAGCCCATTAAAGTGAAATTTAACTTGGTTTTGTTTGTCCTCAAATAATTATTGTTCACATAGGGTTTTGTTGATATGCTTGTTGTCTGTAAAGATTGTGAAAATACTCTTGACACTGTAGTTAGCAAAGACACTATATTTTTAAAAATGTTTTTTTTAAAGTAGATTTTCCACACATACAGACTCAAGGTAATATTGTCCTAAATGGTTACTTACCACTTACGTCTTGCTGAAGCACTATTCTTTACATCAGCCTCAATAAGCAACCCTTCTAATGGCATATGATATCATATCTCTGTTCAAACAGAAGCCACTCGTAACCCAGACTATTATTATTATACCTATACTTTGCGAGCTTTCAAAAGGTCTCATACAAGCTTGGTGGAGGGGTGATTTTGTGTATTTATCTTTGGTGAAGCCGTGCCTGTGTCCACAAGTGCTGCCTGCTCAGAATGGCTCTTAAGGAGGTGTAAAAACCAAGCCAATTACAGAAAGCACAAGTGTTGCAAGATGCGAATGGAGCAGGGGAGACCAGTAGTAGCCAAGATTGAACTGAGAATTGGGAGGGACACTGAATTATAAAAATAAGCAAAGCTGAATCTTCCTTCTGTTCATTACTGCATGCTGATAGCTCATCGGTACTGTATACAGCAAGGTCATAAAATAATTTGCTGTTAGTTTCCTTCTTCAAACCTTGAAAGAAGTTCCCCCCACCCCCATAGTCGGCCCTTTTATCATTATTTATTAGTATTGTGGGTATGCTCGAGAAGGAATATGGCAGTATAAGGGCATTGGGGGCGTCACGCTCAGGTAAAGGCCATGGTCTCCTATCAGAACTGCTATCCATAATTTATCAACTAAACAAATGATGCACCTTGGCTCTCCCATTGTTCTTGTGCCCTTATCTTTTTCTGCCTGTGAGCAGGTGGAGCGAGAGAGCCTGAGCACAAAGCCAGCAGAGACAGAGGCCTAAGCAGACCAGATGATAATGATCCAGCCGATCCATAGAACTGTGTTTCTGCATACCCAGCCACATACATCTCTCCTACTTACTTATAATATTTTTTTTTCCCATTACAGAAAGATAGCTAGTTTAAAGGCATTCACAAACTTTTCACAATATAATCAGAAGATTTCCAATATTTTAGTGAAGCAATACAAGGTTAAAGTATAAGTAGGAACATGTGATGAATGCATATTGCATGTAGACCTGCAGCTACAAGCTGTAGCTACAGGGTTCTGTGATGCTTTCTCTTGTTTTTTAAGAAAATGTATTCATCAAAAGGCCATGATCCATCTCGTGTTCCATTTAGCTTGGAGCAAATCTATATCCCAGCATGCATTTCCTATAATTACATATGGAGCAGTATTCATCTTTTCTTTCTACAAAGACTGGCATGTCTCATTTGTAAATATAAAGCCTTTGTGACGCTGATGTGAATAGAACACCTGTTTTGTTGTCACACCTCTTTAGAATTTTCTAATTCATTTCTGAATTATTTGATTTAAAAAAAAAAGAACAGGTTGCCAAAACATGACAGCTAAATTACAGTACAGCTCTATGTTTATGGACATTCACAGAGCCACTAAAATGCAAACCTACTAAATCTGAAATATACAGATGTGACCTTTGAAAAATGTTTTCTTTTTATCTTTATTATTCATGCACCTCCCTCATAATTCAATACTGCAGAATAGTGGACAGGGCAGACTATATCCTCCTACTCTGTCTCTAACAGTTATTTGTAATACCGTAGCTAAATAAGATAAATAATTTAGCATCCTTGTGTTAGGCAGTGTAATAAAGCTGATGTCTTTATACAGCGGGGATCTGGCTAGCTGTGCAGTTTCTAAGTGAGATGGATGAGGCAAATCCTAAACTGCTGAGGGGTGAAGTGAGTTAGGCTCAAATTAGAGCTTACATTTTGCCATTACAATCAAAATGGAGGAGAGTGAGCAAACAAAGGAGCCCACGCCATATAGCACAGACTCAGCTTAATGAACGGGATAAAAAACTTTGATTGAAACTAAGAGCAATTAAAAATTTAGATAAGAATGTCAAGGGTTATCTAAGATATATGTTACCTGAAATGTATGTGTGTGCGTTTGTATGATTGCACTATGACTGTGGAGTATAAAAATGACTAATTATTATACATAATGTGCTAACTGCACATATGTGTTATCTGTTATCAGCCTTAAAGTAAATTAAACATCCTGCGAACACAGGAAAAACTGTATCTCAAGGTCTGTATAATTATCTCCAAAACAGAGCACAGTCAATTGGGTCCATATCTATTAAATCTGTCACCAGTTATGGAAATAAAAAAATAAAGTCATAATACAAACAGAATGTGTATTGTAGTCTTCCTGTAAAGTTCTCATATTAAAATATCCCAAAATGCACACAGTTCACTTTAAATTTAATTTTAATGGATTATGCTGTAAAACACAAAGGATGGAGAGAGGCAGAGAGTCTTCTGACAGGCTTTCACCTTGGTTTTAAAATATCAGAATGTCAAGGCTTTTCTACTTGGCACTACTTGTGGAAGCCTCATTTGATTCCCAATAAATGTATGACAACATCTCAGTGGGGCAGTCAGGCAAAGGCCTGGGTCGCATTTTAAAAACATCCTCTGACCTTTCCGTGTTGGCGGTAATTGCTAATGCCAGACAAGGAGAGAATGTAAGTCTCTTATGAGCCACTGCATTGAGAATGGATCCGGTGACAACGGTGACGGGAAGGAAATAGACAGCAAGTCACAATTTCAAGGAAGAAAATCTACCCGCAGACTTTACCAGGCTACAAATGTGACCTAATCACCCCACATTGCACAGACACCTCAGCTGATAATGAAAACAAACTGCATGATATCCTTTTGAAAAGACACAATACTTCAGGTCTCAGAGGGATCCAGGTTTCATTTTCTTTACCTTAGTTTCAGTGTCAAGGGGCTAAAAGTTGATGGCGGTGTGACAACAAATCCATTCCTCCTATTTCGTTCTTCCATTGCTTTAGCCCAGTACATCAACGCTGTGAAAGAGACAGATCAGAGATGAAATTAGAGAGACATAAAAATGACTCGAGGAGTTGGAAAGAAATCCACTTAAACAGGAGAAACGGCTTCACTCCGGAGTACAGTCTAGAAACTTCTTCTGCAAGTTAGTGTGTTAAGAGGAATTCATCACTGGGAATAAAAATAAAGCTCCTTTCATATCAAGTTATTAAGTCTCAGTCATCCTGCAGCAGTTATTCTTACTGATAAAATACAGTATCTAGTCCATACCATATCTAAATAAATAAAATTCTAGAGCTCTTTCTAAAATAAATCTGTTGTTGAGGTGATAGAAACTCTGCAGGTTACGGGCAGAGTATTTTATGTAGTAGGCTGCATTAAAGATTTGTAACAAGGGCTGACGGCTTGGTTGTCAAACTTCTCATTAAACACTATACATTTCACCAGCTGTGGTCAGTGAGAGCTAAATCAGAGCTAAATAGTGACAGGTGTACATTTAACAGGCAGCACCATGTGCTTGCAAAAGTATAATGGTGTTTCCCATTGTCCTGTATGATCCCACCGATGGCTGCCACCAGCCTCTCTGGCCAACAAAGCTGGGGCGATAATCTCATCACCTGGGTTTACTGTTGATCACACTAATCACAACCGGAGGAGACATAGATGGAAATATATGTTTATGGGGTCTGGAACTGGACTTTAGGCAGGTGTTTGGTTTCTGTGCCATCGCTGGCCCCACCAGTGTTCACTCACTGCCCATTTGTATTATAGCCTTCAGCCAAAGAGACAGCTTGCGAGGCGCTGGCCCCTGATCCCAGCACATTAGTTTAATGCCTAGATCTGTGGAACTGTTCCTGACTCCCTCTCCAGCCTGGCACAGCAGCCTGCCAGACAAACAGACAGACAGACAGCACACACACATACACAGACACACAGCCTCATCATACTGCAACTCAGAAATGCAAAGTAGCATCTTTTGAAAGCTACTTGCTTGTACGTTCTGTAGCTTCTAATTGGCATCTACTATGAACAGCTGTGACATGTGGCAAAGATGTAAGTATTCCAGCATGTTGCAAAAATACAGGGCTAAAATGGACGAAGAATGTTTCCAAAGCCATCTCTATTTTTATTTCTCCATACGTGTGTAGCTATCCACCAGCAGGATTTTGGCTCTTGCCATGAGCGCAGCATGTGTTCATGAGTATAAGTTATTTACCTAGAGTAAACAAGATCTATTCAAGTAGATCACTGAGTAAATACACAGCAGGTTCTGTGATGGCCGATTGTACCTTAAAAATAAGCCCATCCATCCTCGTAGACGCCATCAGAAGGAGACCAAGGGGGCAACTTGCAGCCCATCTGTCTATGTGTCAGCACTTATGTGTCAGTGCTAAGGAGACACAATCTGTTCAAGATAACCTGCCAGAAGAAGAGAGCAAATAAACATCTGCATGTATATTTATACACTATATCCAAGCCTCCGCCTTAATGAGAGTTAGGCGCAATGGTTGAGGATTTGATTCTGAGCCAGCATCGTCTGTCTTTTTCTCGGTTTCACCTGGACTCCAAGACATACTGACAGCTTCAGAAGCCCCTAGAGTGAAGCTCTAGGAGCCAACATATGGGCTGTCAGTGGAATGAGAGAGACAAACTCTTGTCAGAGATTTTTCATTTTGCCCAACAGTTGGTGAGGATAGATTCTTTTTTTTCGGAAGGTTGGCTGAAGGGGCTCTCTTTGACAAAAGGGTGTATGTGTTGAAAAAAAGCTAAATTATCATGGTGTAAGTGAGATGCAAAGAGAAGCAAATCTCTACAAAGTGACAAAGTAACTTATGAGGGCAGTTTCATAACAAGTGAATAATGCACATTTCATAACATTTGATGGAATGTATGATGGCTTTTGACAACAAACTATTTCTGAAGTAAAATGAACACTTGAACTTGAATGAACACAAAACATATTGTGTCGCCTTCCAAAGCTTTTTTTTTCAATGATCACAATCCTGTGAGATAAAAAAATTGGGGCATTTTAAATCATCAGTATGCCTGACATATATATATTATACTATACTATTATTAAAACTTTATTCTTTTTTTGCTCTGCCTAACATTGCCTAAAGAATGTTTCTTTTCTTTAACTATCCATGTTAATTTGAATTAATTATTAAATGTTTTAGTAATCCCAGAATTTTCTAAAAACAAGTCTTTAAACAAAAAATTAAATAAATAAAAACTAAAGAGTCTGGGTCGAATAAAATAGATGTTTGCACTGCATGCACACACACACACACACACACCCACACACACATGTCACTAAAGCCTTGTCAATACTGGCCTCCATCACTGCCCCTCCCTGTGATGTCTGATGTGGCAAGAACATCAGCACGTGTTTGAACGGCCCATAAATTAGGAGCCACAAATGTTTGCACAGTTTAACCTTGTGTAGGTGAGGGCTGATTGAGGAATACAGAAATGTGTGAGTGTGTGTGTGAGTGTATGTGTGCAAGAGGGAGGAATGGATAGACTGACAGACAAAACCCTCTTGTGTTTCTTCCAAAATTACACAATTTAAAAAAAGAGTGAGAAGATCTTGCTCAAAATATTGTCCAAAAAAAGACACTGATGGGAATGAAAAAAGTGAGAACTCAACATGAGCTGGATGATTTCAATTGGTATAAAAGGTTGTCTGTGCTGTCGTAGCAGCAGCTCCTAACTGCCTTCTTACCACAGCCATCATTTATGAAGAATGCAGAATCCTGAGATTTAAAAACCATCATCTTTACATTTTTTTTGCTGTCCTATATATTGTATTGTTATGTTAAGTATGTGGCGTTATGGTCATAGCAAAGAAAAAAAAACATTCAATGCACCATCTGTTGTGTCAGTTGAGTTGTGTTAATAGACTGCCCATTTCCATATTTGAAATTTGTTTAAATCTGTTTTAAAGAAATGTTTTATATCACCTGTTTGTGTTACAGCTTACAGCCATTGACACATTACTGTAGTAGTCACTGTACTTTCTGAAAAGATTTAACACTACCACCTGCTGAAGCTATATCAAACCTGGATAGTTCATATTTTATATTTTTGTGTTCTTTTCATCAGCTGAGCTAGAACTAGCTCCTCCCCTGATCCATCATGGCACTCCTGCTTATGGTTGAAAGGAAGTTGACAGGGTCTCTAGGCTTTCAGTTTAGTTGAGAAGTTGCCTTTAGGGTCCTGACAAGGACAGCCGGCTTCACGCACCACCTGCCAATAATGTTAACAAGGACCCACAGCCCCATGCTGATGTGGCCTGTTCCAGCACTGGAGGGACTGCTGGCAGTAATGGCTATATCTTTCCCACATGGTGTCCAGCTCTCAGGAATCCTCTCTGCAGCTTGCAGTGCAGCACGGTCGCCACACAGCCGCAGGAAACAACGCACATGGCATAGCAACTCGCCAAAAGCACCAAAGCACCTGCACATATTCTGGATATAATCAAATGTCTTATATTAACTGATGTTATATTATGTTTTTATATTTTTATATTATATTTATGTTATTTAAATTATTTCTCTGACTAAGTGTGTCGAGCAAAACCTCAGAAAATGAGACATGCCAAAATATACCAAGATAATTGTTTTTAAGAACCACTGTCATACTCAGAATTGCCTTTACATTTACAGGCTAGAAATATTGACTAGAGTGCATCAATGTAAAAATATGAGCCATCACTTTTGGGGCTCCACGACACTTCTGTCTGATTATACACATTAAGAAATGCATGAGAGGGAGAAACAAACCATGCAGCATGCTTGAACAGAACATTTCTGAACCAGAACAACTGGCTTGTGTATCAGTGGTATCATTTCATGGTGCTCAGGCGATTTAAACACAGTCACTTCTGTTTCCCAACTGTTATGGCATGCATAATAAAGAGGTGGTGAAATCATTTGTCAGGCTTTGATGGAAGTTGCTTAGTACCCAGGGGATGGATTCTTCACTTCCATAGACTATGATGAGGCAAATACTCTGTTTGTTCACTTGAGTCAAAAGGCCCCAACATTTAATACTTAATATTATCAAAGCATTTTGTGGACATGGGCCCCTCACATGAGGGCTAATCAGTTTTAATGGGTATGTGTGCTGTAATCATGGTGCCAGCACAGTCCCAAGGCTCTGGGCCTATTACACTCTGTAAAATATTAATGACTCCAGTAAAAAACATTTAAAGCAACTCCCAGAAGACATGGGAGCCCAAACATCTTCCCCCTGCAGAGCACACTTAGTCAACTCAGCTGTCTAAATGTGCCTCTCTTTCTAAGCTGACCTTGGTAAGAGTGTGTCATTGCTGTTCTAAAAAGTATTGATGAAATAAAAGCCACTCCACTGTGATGTTTAAGAAGATGAAACCTAAATATGTTTGGAAATGTGATTTTACGATGTATCTTAATGATGAAATGCTGAATGGAAATGTGCGTTCAATTGTGACAACATTAAGTACTAAATTGCATCATTTGTGGATGAACGGTCATCCACATTGTCTTCGCTGGTGTATACAGTCAGCTGTGACGAGCCCATCGTGTGGGCAGCTGAGAGAATCTGGACAGCTATTCTGGGGCTCGGGTCGGACGGTTCTTGGGCTACAGCCCAGACATTGTGTAAAGACCCTCCTTGCTCTTAAACACACAAAAGGAAATTAATGAGATATCTTTTCACTAGTGCTCATTATACATCATCATGGCACAGAGGCCAAACCATTAGCACATTCACTGGCTTTGTGGAACTCCTCCATCTTGTGAAAAACAGCCAGGCGACCTTACAAATAGTAGACATGAGAAAGATAATAACTCAAAGGTTGAAGGATGGAATAACTGAATTTGAGGGAGATAAGATGTGGAAAGCTCATTCATGGAGAAAAACACATCAGGAAGAATCCGGAAACATCTTGACTTGACAACAAAAAGTAGTCTTTTAATAATTTATTAAAGTAATTCTAGTCATTTTTTTTTTTGTTGAAAATACAAACCTCACCATCAGCATTAATTGAACTGAACACAAAAAAACAAGCAAGCAGATGATGCTAGTGAAAGCAGATGGTAGATGATACAGCACCTGGGCTCCACTTAGATTATAAAACAGTTTCAATCTCCTTTTATCATTTAGAACACTAGAGGGTAGACAGTTATTGTTCAGACAAGTGTATCTGCTCTGTAATGTGCCATAAACATATAATAGGGGCACAGTCTATAATATGGCAGTGGTAATAGCCCATATCATATCGGTAGAAGTAAAGGAAGAACTGGTAAGGGGACTATTATTTAAGAAAGCACACACACTTGCAATGTCCTGCACAGGGACAGTCTAAGGAATGTCTTCATGCACAGTATTCAGACATGGATGACTGCAGAGAATTGGGCCAAATTCTGTGTACCATCATTCAAGTTGGGACCTATGAGGGCCTTTAAACCATGTTGTAATTACAAATTATTTTTTCAAATTAATTTCGGGCTTCGTGTTCCATTAGCTTGCGGTTATGCAGGTTACAGCTAATTGAAAATGTTATTAAGCTAATAATATTTACTTTGCCTTGTGTGGGTTGAACCCGGTGCTGCTGAAGTACGTCTCCTCCCTCTCTCCCTTTCATTCTCGGGAGCTGTTTGCTTATTGTAATTGAAGATGGGAGAGGTTTTTTCCCCGCTGGGCTACTTCAGTCCTCTAATCCATATTGACATGGTGTCTCCAGGAGATGGGCAGAATGTTAACCTGCAGTGCTGCTGTGTCTCCTCATTACAGAGTGTCAGGGACCGATGGACTCAGGCTGGCCAAGTGACCGCCTACTCCTGCAAAACAATCATGTGATTGTGACTATATATCATGATAAACAAAACACATTTTCTGTAATATTCAGTATATGCAGTCTTCGTGATAATAAAATGCAGTGAAAGCATGAGCTTATAACATTAAGTGCAAGTAAATTTCTGCTATCTGTGCTAGCTTTTGTTATCCTGTTTAATATTGCCGTGTAACCATGAACAACATGTCCTCAATCAAATTTTCTGCCAATATCACTCTGTCTAACTTAATCAGGTTTAAGCCTATCACATGGCAATAATTATTGAAGGTGGACGTAAACCAACTATTAACACAGTCAGACGTTTTTAAATGGTTCTCAAACAAGATATTGCATGGTGGCATATCTTTTTTGTTGTTTAGAATCAGATAAAACCTCATCCAATTAAACATTAGAAACAGTGGTTTATAGAAACAAAACAATTATGTCTTGATAAAATACTATTGCAGTATTTTAAACCTCTCTTACCTTGGATCCATTAAATTAATTTATGTTTTACTGTCCTTTGCATAGATATGTCCTTTGCACATTACATGTGTCAGCATTTATAAAACATGTTAGTCCACATGAAATTAGTATGGTATTTGCCCAATGTTTTTGTGAATAGCCAAAACAAACAGACAGCACATGCACGTTTGTGTGCACCAAATGCTCCTCATTATAAAATACTCAAACTAATGGCAAAACTCTTGGGCCATGTCAATTTAATTGGTAAGTCTGAGCTTTATCTGAACAGCATGACAGGACAACATCTGAGAACCTTGAAGTGACAAGAACCAAGAAAAACAGCAACCAGTGACTAACATTTGCTAATTTTAGTAACATTGAAACGTCGGATGTCCTTGCCTTTGTTAAAACGATTATTCTCTCCACTCTTCTTCCACCCAAGACAACAGCACAGGCATCTTGTGAGCAGTGACACGTTAATTGTTTGGTTCACTCTGCTTCACTCTCACTGTGATAATGATTTTGTCTCCAACTTTTTCTTACAATAAAAGTAACTGCTTGATAATTTGTGTATTTACTGCCAAACCATTGCCATATTTCTAATTTCAGGCTTTCACTTGCTTTGGTTTCCAAGCCACACCAGTTGATTGATGCAATCCTTTTCTTTTTAAAATTCTGTGGCCAGGCTACTTAACCTCTTGGTGTTCTCACCTTGTTCCTGCTTTTTAAAAGCCCTGCTATGGATTGGAAGAAGCCAGTTTCCCATCAGTCTGTTAAAGCTAGATTTGCATTAATGAGGCCTGCAGTGTTAAGCCTGAGGGGTGGCTTTGGTCGAATCACCAGCTGCTGCAAAATAAGCCACAAACTTTTACTGACACAAGCATTCAGCCAGGCTGAGCACAGCAGGATCTGAGGTAGAGGACTTTTAAAGGAGAGGGATCCAAAAGATTTTATTCTGCTCAGAATGCTGTATAGCAATAACAAAGAGGTAAAATGCAACATTGATGTCCTTCTATGGAAAGTTATAGGTTTTAGCTTTTAATTTTTAGCCATGCTAGTGGCATGTCACTATGCATAGCAACGTTTGGTCTACCAAATTGGTCCAGTCTGAAATACTGGATGGATTACCATGAAATTTAATATAAACAATCTTGTTTCTCTGCTGGAATATTATGAAAACAATTGTTGTAGCTTTTTACTAGTTAAATCTAGCACAATATTAGCAGGAATATCTTATTAAGATGAAGCTAGATATATTTTCTTAAAATTTGATTATTGTTCTAATTTAAAACATGCTTGACAAGATTTTGTTTGCAAGTTGTAACTTCAACATTTTGATGATAATCCTGATCTGCATACCTTTTACATTCCTTTCAGTTAGTTAACCATGTTCAAGCTCTTGGTTCATTGTTGAAAGATATCTAAAATCTATGGTGTTACTTGACAGACACCGCACAAGAAGAAATAAGCTGTCATTTAAAAATTCTACATTTCTATATATGTAGCCTCCCTTGAAAGCCCCAAACCCAGACACAATAGCGAGACCTTGTAGGGCAGCAGATGTTAACAGACTGAATTATATACTCGTCTTTAATTTATAGCAGACTGTTGCCTTCCTGGGTGTGCTATATTGACCACAGGGAGCTCAGACTTAATGTTGAAGGCCCAGATAGCTCTCAGCAGTAGGCTAGTTCTCAACTCAAACAACAATTGATGCTCTCCCTGGTGCTTCATACGCACAGCATGGGTAAGCCTTGTCAAAATGCTTTATGGCTGCTGTCAAGCTGTTTTACGTTGATGGAAAAACATAATTGATTTGGAACAATTTCCGATTCGTTATGAATCCTGAATTTGTATAAAATCCTTTTGTTGAGGGCTATCCACACAGATACCGTATATGCAGGGCATCATTATTCCTCACCACATGCATTTCCCTTCAGAGCCTTCCAGTGATCAATCCGCAATCATGTTATTATTATGGAGCTATTTTCAACAATGAAAGTGAGATTGAAGCTCCAGTGACTTGTTGAATGAAACCCTAATGGATAGCTGTGGGAAACTGCCACAGAGACTGATTAATTAGACCTTCACCATGAGCTCTAAAGCCTCTCCTTTCCATCTTATTAGAACAAAAGCCCCCACATCTTGGCTACAATACTTATTATCCTTTCAGAGTAGAGAAAACTGATATTCTATGCATGCACAATTGCCTGATGATGAGATTTAAGTGTTCTGTGTTACTGCCATGGATGGAGATGACATTTTGCTTTACTTCCCGCTGCACATCCCACAGTCACATTTTCTCTCACCCTCTGTCCCATCTGATTAATGGTGATCTGATATTATACCAGTGAGAGCAGGACTGGAG
Source organism: Nannoperca obscura (assembly GCA_036024295.1). Classification (NCBI taxonomy): domain Eukaryota; kingdom Metazoa; phylum Chordata; class Actinopteri; order Centrarchiformes; family Percichthyidae; genus Nannoperca; species Nannoperca obscura. The sequence continues at coordinate 19,242 of JAVQJL010102181.1, forward strand.
CCTGACCAGGTGTGACAGGCCAGTGGGTCTCAACAGCAGGAGGTGATAATGATGATGGTCACTGCACACAAATGGAAATGCCCACATAAAAAATCACTCACATCCACTGATGTGATTGGGATCCACTATTGTTACTGTGTAACTAATCAAAGGCTGCTATTGTTGTGCAGTCGTGTTTTAGTATAAATGGCTCTTATATGAAATGAGTAAGTACATTATACCTGAGTTTGTTAACAACAGAAATGTGCAAATAAATACAGCTTGTGCGTCACATCACAAGAAATATCCACTTAGTCAGTAAGTTTGGTATTGAATTGAATCAATTTCATTGTGAACATGCTCACATGTTCACAATGAAATTGACGATTTTGCACAAGTGCCAAGACAAAGCATTGTTTTGATGGTGGGTCACACAACTCCCTGACATGCTCATGTATAAATTGCACAATAAATCTTAACCAATGTAATCACTTTTCTCCCTCCATTCTCTTACAAATAAAAAATGCAACACCTTTTTCCATTCTGTGTCAATGTGCTTTTAATGCGATGCAGGCAGGCAGCGTGTGGCAGTAAAATTGTATGCTGGCGAGCTGGAATGATGCCAGACTGGACCAGAAACATCTGTTCACATTATTAATGAATCAATTATATGTCACACATGTGCCAGGCCTGCGGGGGTGGAAGGGGAGATGTGATGAGGAGGAGAGAGAAATGCAAAGTCTAAATATGCTGAGGTGTTTGGGCTCCCCATAGGACCGTGGCCTTCAGCCACTGCTGTTTCTCTAACAGATGACTTATATACAACCTGTCAGGACTGCATGTCAGTCAGTGTACAAAAAACTAAAGAGAAAAACTAAAGCAAACTTAGAAAATGGGTGGAAGGGAAATAATGGGAATGGAGAGTGGAGGAAGGTGGGAAAAAGTGAAGAGTTATACTATAACACATAACAGCATGCACTAAACCTCATTATCACTGTTGATAAGTGAGAGAAGAGTAAAAATGTCATGAGTCTGCTCCAAAAGTTGCTACAAAAATGCAGCAAACAACATTATAGTAATGCTTTCTACCAGCTGCAGCATGAAAAATCTGGACTGTTAACACTTTAGTCTGTACATGTCCGCAGGCACTCACATGCATGTAATTGTACGTCAACAGTGAGACAGGTAATACTTACTGTTTACCCGGTCCATGTGATTCATCATGCAAGCTGTGTGCGGGGATGCTGTCAGCGAGCATTTACATCATAAGAGACGAGGTGAGGCCACATTCTCCGTGCTTAACATGGTGGCCATTGACTCTTAATGGGTTCCAGCATGTTTCATACCCCCCTAGAGAAAGCTGCTTGCCAGGGCAGGCAAACTGTACATCCCTGTGCTCTTCAGGGCAGCGGCTGGGGAGGGTTTACTTTTTTGAGTGAAACATGGAAAAAACAATGTGAGCGAGGAACGTGTTTATAATGGCAAAAAGAATGCTTCCTAATATTTTTAAAGAAGGATAAAATCTTTTATATATTACCGTCAGATGAGCCAAATTCCTGATACAAACATGGCAAATAAAAAATTCTGCTGTTTATTTTACAGTTGGCGTGAGAACCATTTTTCAGTTATTATATATTTTGAGTTGACTGTGGAGTTGTTTGTCCGCTCAGAGCAGATGTGATTCTGGGACAGCTGTTCAAAACTGTCAGAAGTGTTAAATAAACTCTGATGGGAATAAGCTTACATAAACATTGGCAAGATGTTGATTTTCTGCACTCTTAGATTTACATTAACACTAGCTGCATACCATCTGAATTCTAAAACAAAATACTATTTATGCTGGAAAGATCTGATAATATATAGGCAATAAAAATAATGACTGCACATTCAGACGAGCAGGCAGAAGACTGCATTGTCATCAGCAGGCTAAGAGACAACAGCTCTGATGGACAAGTCATCCCCTTGATTCAGTTTCTATCTTTTAGTTCCATTTTAAAATGCTGCTCCTTCACAGTCAGAAGTAGTTGTGTGCAGCAGTGAACATCCTCTTTCTTTTAGGCTGGTCGTATCCTCAAGGTTATAACTATTAAAGGGCAGTAGCCGTGTAGTAAAAACAGGCATTATTAACATAAAAGGTTTTTACAAAATCATTGAACCATTAAGCACTGACATGTGGAACCAGGACATTTTCCCTCTTCATTAATATTACACTATTCAATTTAATGGAATTCTACCGATGTAATTTCTAATAGAATAAGAATAAATGGTGGATAAACTTTTAAATATGCAAACATTTTAGAAAATATTCTTCCATGGGCAGCAGATCAATTCGAGGAATACCTGATTCCCTAACTTCTGAAATACCTCAGCCACTGCAGAACACAAAAGAAGTCAAATTGAATAAGATTCAGGTTATTCAAACCACTTTTACCTCTCCTGGGTTTTGGATCACTCAGCGCTTTTTCACAAAAGAACTGTCCTTTTACATTAAAATGAGTGACCCTCCTCTGTCATATAAAGTTCTACACAGACCTATATTTTTGTTGATGCGGTTAGCGCTGCTTTAGGCAAAATGACAACTTGCTTTTTGACCAGAGCTGATGGCTTTTTTTCCCGTTTTTGTTGAGACACAAGGGAAAAAATTACTTCCATTTCAGTGCCCATTTGTTGCCCTTCCAGTGATGTGTGACCCTGTTATATTTGATTTCATTTGTTCACTTTCATCACTGTTATTCATTTTGATTTACTGGAATGGCCATGCAGAGAAGTTAGACATCTATTTGAAATGGCACTGAAAAACCACTGTCATCATCTTTTAAAGTACTTATGTAGTTACTTTTTTAAACTCTAAGAAATAAGGATTCAGGGAATGTTTTTTTATTATTATTATTTGATGGAGATAAGCTGGATAGATACTGGATAAAGTTTGTTCAGAAAAATGGCCAGGGTGAGTGATCCTTGTGATGCTTTTATCTCTCTGTAGAATTTATCTAGCATATTTATGTACTGCAAATAAATTCTTCTTCTCCTATGATTAATAAATGCATTGTTAAATTGGACATTCTCCTGTAATTCTGTTTCCCTTCAATATGAAAATTGGAAGTAGGGGGCTGCCAAGTAATCAGTCTCTGTGACATTGTGTGTGTGTATAGGGCGGGGGGGTGGCAGAGGGCAGGACAGCTGGCATGGTCCACTGACCCTCAAACTAACAAGCACAGGGCTTAATTTGTCATTTAAGTCACCTTACAGGTTCTGTCTGTGCCCTTCACACTAGGATCCCTCTGAAAACAAGTTCGAATTCAAGTTCATGTTCCCTGACTGCTCAATCACCCAATTACTGACCGTCTCATCACCAAAGGAAAGGGGATTAGACATGCAGGTAAAGTGAACCAAGAGAGGGGCGAATAGGTGCTGCATATCAGTGTCTCTAATTTTTTGCTTTTGAGAAGATGTGTAGCTCTCATTGTAGTCTGACTTTTCATCCCCCCAAATTAATCCACAGAGAGTTGTCATTTCATAATTACAAATCCCAGCAATAATTATGATAGCCACACTAATCCAGTTAGTTTTAAAATTGGATGGCTGCTACGAAAATGTGGAAATATTTCACCAGATTCTGGAGCTGGAAACTGGCACAAACCAGTCTCCTTAAAGAGAATGTAATTTTCCACTGGACAATGACCCTAAACATACATCAAAGCTATGCCTGTTTGAAGTCCAAAGAAGAGCAAGGAGTGCTGACCTGAATGCCTTTACCTCCACAGTCATTAGACCTCAAACCCACTGAATCACCGTGGCACCATTTGAAAAGACATCCAGGGAGACATCACAAGACAGTCTATGAGATGCTCTAAGAGGGGGCTGGAATACATTTTTTCTCAAATCCTGCTAGAAGAATCACGGCCAAAACGTGAAAGCTGGGACACATTTTAACTTTGTATTTAGAGAGAAATTATGTAATCAACTCTGAGATATAATTTGACTAAATATGTTTTTGTTTTGTTACCATTTGACAGAGAGGAGTCTGTGCTAGAAAACTCCATTATGTACAATATATCATAACAAACAAATACTGATGCTGCTTTTCTTTCTGCTCTTTCATCCAAAGTGCTTTAAAAAGAGTTTTATTTACGGTTTGATTATTGTACTTTTACAGAAAACAAACACTTCCCATCCATCATCTCCAAAAGTGGGCAACGCTTCTCTGTTTGGATGAAAAGAAGCTTGTAGGACCAAAGACAGCACATTCAGATGGATGAGCAGTTGATGTAAAATGACCACCACAATCACAGCTATCAGTGCTTATCAGAAATACTGTCTAAGTGCCTGTCCATTGGTTTAACAAGAAAACGGAGTCCGCAATTTATAGCGTCTTGTAAGGACCTAGTGATCAGAAGAGAGTTATTCTTGAATGCCTGCAAGGAATGTTGATATTTAGTATTTAAAAGAGCGTTAAATCTGCCCTACTTGGAACTTTAACATGATTAAAACGTGAAGTATTTATGTTAGCTTACTGTAGAAAAAACATGGACATTGTAGATTTCAAGATCTGATAAAAGATTAATACATATGCAGCTCTCACCTTTGTTCAGTCATTATTCTGATGTTGACAATTAAAAGGGTAAAAACCAAGAACTGTTGCAGTGACAGGATGCTTATAGTTAAAGAAATTCAAATTTTAAATGACAACTAAACATCAGTCTTACCAGTTAACCTCTGGTACTCTAACCCAGTCAAAACGGTAGGGCAGTTACTACTGTTATCAAGTGTTTATCGCTCCATTGAAGTGGCTAAGGAACTGCATTTTATGTGACAAAAACCAACAAAAGCCCATTTCTGTCAAGCACAAAAAAACCTCTATCCCCAATGGATGGAGTGTCATCATTGGGGGTCTTGTCACTGATGCAGAGGGACACATGACCCCCCATACCCCCATCTCAGACTACGCTGATCCGCCTGTACCAGATGGGAGTGACTTTTTCCCCCACCCGTCTCTCCAGACCCTGTCACCGACAGCTGCGGGGACAAAACAGCAGGGAGAGCAGGGTCAGGCTGGTCAACCCACAGGATACAGAGATGCGGAGGAATGAGCCACCAGAGAGTGGAGTAAGACTTTGACCCGTACTGTTTATCTCCGTCACCCATCTCTTTCCTGGTCCTTTCTCCATGCTCCATAAATGATTTGAATGTTTAGGTGCTGGAACTCTGCTAGGGGTGTCTGCCTTGGCCTTGGGCTGTCCATAGGTCACCTCCGTGGCCTTTTACTCCTTGCCAAGGTTGGGTTTTTGGTCCTTTTCACACTCTCATTTTCTCTGTAAGCCTCACAGTAGCACATGTACAGAACCAGGCAGTGGATAAGGTCGAACTCCTACTGGCAACCGTGCAGGGGAGTTGCCTGTGCCCTGAAAAGGCAGCAGAAGTAATTTCAGCCCCAAGCCTTATACCACTTCCACTCCTCCAAGTCATGTTTCACTCCCCTTTCTGATAAATATTAACAAATGAATCAGAGTTAATGCTTTAAATTAAGTGTCTGTGACCAGTCATCATTAATAAGTTCTATGGGACTCCTCTCTTGCAAGCTCATTACAGTATTGTTCATAATTTATTACTGTTGACTCCCTAATGGCTTCTTAAAGGACTATTACAGAAAGCACTTGCTATTTTTTTCCCTCAGTAATAGCCACAAGTCAATCTACTTAAGAGGCTAGAGTGCCAAATATAAAATATTCTTAGAAGTCCATTTAGGACTCAGTTCCTGTAAGGAGAAAGATAAAATACCAGTAAAATCACAAAAGCTGGACACAATATGCAGCCTCAACAACCCAACACACACTCACATACATAAGAGCAAAGAGAACGAGAGGGGGGAAAGAACATTGACAGCATATGTACTGTTTTATATACTGTTTTATGGGGATTTAAAGATGTCCCATATATAGCACATATTCTTTAGTGATCTATTTGTTTGTTAATGCTGCAGTAGAACTAAACTGTATTGTTAGTACTGTAACACAATCACACGTCTGTAAACAACCAGATACAAGACCTGTCTTTGTAACTTGTAACTAAATAATATCTAGAGTATTTCTTGAGATTGAATCCAAATTGCAGCAAAGGTTCAGCAAGCCAGCAATCAAAACTGATCTTCAGGATGAATGTGCACCCAAGAAGTCACTCAAATTAAAATAATATAAAAAATATTTTAAAAAGAATAAATTATTAAAGGCAGACCCTGCAGTCCTGTTTTCAAAGATGTTTTAAAGTGGGATTATAAAGAAATGCTGCAGAGAAAATCCAGTCTGTCCTGCTTCAGCTATCTCTGTCAACCTAAGAGAAAAACTAGATCAAGCAGAGAAGCGAAGGTGAATGCTTGTCCTTGCCTTCCCTGTCAGTGAAAGAAGATGCCTTAGATAATGAGAAGGGATAAATGGCTTATTGGAGCCAACCCCAAACTGAACAAATGACTATTCCATTTGTTTGCAGAGGGCTTTTTACATAATAAAATGCAGAGAGGAGATGTGTGCTCCATTTGGGGATTAGATAGTATCTAAATTATATTACTCATTCCTGTTATACCTTTGCTGAATACCCCAGACCTATTTGTATTGCCTATATCTCTGCAGTTGAAAAACTCCAAGTGTGGTGATTTTCATGGTTTTCAGATAAATTGGAGGACGTCATGCTTCCCTGTGGGTCAACAAGACAAGACAAGGTCTACAGCCATGCAGCTAGCACAGCTAAAACATTTCTTAAAGGAAACTACACCGCCTGTCACGTGGCTGTCCACTGAGCGTTGATGGTATATTGAGTCACTTGAAGAAACAAATTCCTCAGTGAGTGCTATATTGGCTGAACAGTTGTCCTGCTCGCTGAGCCGTACCTACATGTAGCGGAATGCAATATGTGCATGCAACAACACACATCTAAGGACCCACACTGTGAACCCACAAATGCACTGGGCTCTCATGCATGGGAGCCTGGGCATGTCAATACATTATCTGCCAATGCTCTGGGCTGTTGTTATTTACAATTAATCAATTTTGCCCACACCTTTCCATGAGGTAGACTGAGACATAAACAATGATGTGAGTGGAGGCTACAGTGTTGCTGGGGTGTGATAGATCTGAGACAGACACAGCTAGCCTCAGAGTCTGACAACCTAACTGATGAGGAGCAGGTTTGTGCACATACACTAGTTTGTCATGAGTGACATCTTCATTTTGCCATAAATTCCTTAAAGAATAACTAAGACATTTGAAGCACTGCTCAAGCATGCCAGCTCATTGTAGATTCCACTGCTTACTCTATCCGGTAAGCTTCAGGCCTGAATTTGAAAATGACTCCACAAGGGCTTCTCAGGAGAGGGGCAGATACACAGGTCTGTCTTTGTTTAGAGACTTCCCATCCACGTAATGACTACATTATTATATTCATCTTTCTCACAGCCAGGGATGGGACCGTGATTGAATCCAAATAAATCTGTCAGATGGCTATGCTAGAAAAGCCAATTGCATTTTTGCAACACACAGAAGAGAGCTGCATTCACTCACCAGGCAAATCAGAGCCTTGAGGAGATTATACATTGGAGAGAGCAATTGAGTCTGGAGCAAGATGTCCATTCAATTCCAGTTTAATTAGATCTCTAGCCTCTAATTGACTTTCTAATTTTTCAATTAGCAATCAACATTTTCTTTTTCTGAGACCACTTCATATCCAGACTGGCTAATCTGCATGAATGAGAGAGAAGACAGCAGTAACTGTAACGAGAAAACATTTGAGAATCCTCTTGAAATATTTCAGTTTGTAATCTCTGGGGTAATTATAAGTCACTCTGACAGGATGACATGATTTATTAAACGTGTGTCTTGGAGAGCAACGGGCCATGCAGCACTAGCCAGCCATACCTCTGCTCAGCTGCCTGAATGCATTGCTTATTGTGGTGTAAACACTGGCTCTCAATTAGCATCTCAGAATTCATTAATACAACATGTATTATCTCATGATTATGGAACAGAAAGATTTCAATCAACATTAGCTTTCCAAGTAAAACTATAAATATTCAGAATTTACAATACATAGGATCCAATGATTCCAGTAGGATCCTGTTGCACTTTTCAACATCTAGCTCACAGAAAAAAATTAAACCAAAATAGCGTAGCTGGTGATGTCTTTTGGAGCCAGAGTCTGTGCAGTAGTGATCCACAGTGGAGCTATGGGATCGAGTACTTGCCTATACAGCGGTCTGAGCCATTTGCAAGCACACTCACAGTCAATCATGACGTGACATCAAATAACTAATTAAAAACAAACGTATTAGAAAAACAAACACATTAACATACATTGTTGTGATATAACTACCTAAATTCACAGAAACCATCTTTGAGGAAAATGTATTTGACGTGTACTTTGGCTTTTCAATAATTCCAACTATTAATATGGAGGAGGCGGGACTTATACTGCAGCCAGCCACCAGGGGGCAATCAGGATGTTTTGGCTTCACTTTTGGTGAGCTGTCATGTCATCTATCTTTATATACAGTCTATGGTCTAGATAAATGAAATGCTGCTGACTTAAAGTTAGACCTCAGCTGTGTAAAGGCCTCCACCTGGGCCAGAAGAGCCTCCTCCAGTTAGACCAGCTGGAGCAGGGCACCTCCTATGGGACTGAAGTGCCGATTACACCACATAATAATTCATGGCAAGGCGGTAATGAAGTCCCCATCCTCATCAGCTCCAATTAGAAAGATCTCTGTAAAGGAAAAAAATGAAGAGGGAAGGGAAGAGAAACAATGAAAATGGGAGTGGATAACGAGCACAAAGATATTTAGGATGATTGTGGAGAGAATTCTCCCTCCCCTCTCAGGATTCTCATATGGGTTTTTCATTATAGATCGTAATTGATGTTTTCTTGAAAGATTTACTTGAACGACCGTTGTGACATAAGAAATAGCAAATCTTTGGGAGGGATGGTGACAAAAAGAAACCATGTAAATTACAGGAAGAACATGTCACCACCAGTGATTTTGTGTCTGGGTCCGGGCAAAAACATTATTTGTGTCAAACCAAAAGTATTTTGGCTCTTATTAGCTGCAGGAAATGTTTCTGGTCCAGAGGGTAATGAAGGCACAGTATAATATTTCTTCTGATGGGGTCTTCTCTTTGTGGCAAACCACCCACAGTGAGTAATACATGCTTAACAACCCCCCACATCTCTGATCTGGTGGTAGTGCTGAGGGAAGGACCCCCTTTTGAATCAGGCTGAAGAATCATTTTAATTGGATTATTGAACAGTGGCATGATTTCAGTGCTGTTGACAGAAAATTACAGACTTTGCCTTTTCCTTGTGCTACATTCAAGGACATACAAATGGATTATAAGCTCGCTGTGGACAAGAACTATGCTAATACAGGGCAGAAGTGGAGCTGGGATGTATGATTATAAAAGAAGGGAAGTAGATAAATCCCTCATTAGTCTGTTTGAGTTCGCTGTCCTGTGTTTGGAGAAGGCTTCAGCCCACGGGGGACTGTGGCGTGAGGAGCAGACACAGGTGGTGTGATCTCCTCAGGGAGTAAGAGTTCTAAAATAACACAATTTAAATATTTTGGCTGAAATAGTAATAGCAATAATTACCACAAAGTCACCATTAGGCCAGTCTAGCCCATCCTTGGAGACATTGCGCACATTTTCTCACAAGAAGTTAAAAGCAGTTCTCTCTCTAGATGTCTACTGTTTAAAAGATAATACTGAGACTTTCACATCATATTGTGGCGGTAATATAAGATACCTTTAGGTATTAAGATAAAAACTGGGAGATGTGGAACAAAGGCTATGTGATGGAAGAATGGCTCTTGGTGACACAAACTTTTGCTAACTCTTGGCTTCCTGTTTTCTTTCAGCTTTAGTCCTGTGTCTCGTTTCTCTTATTTTATTTCTCCTTTGTCCTCTGTCCTCCAATTGACCTGAAAATCGATCTGGTCCGCCATCATTATGGACATCTTAATGCTGTTCAGAGGAGCAAGTAAGAGATGCAAACAAGCAATTGTACTGAGGAGCCAATGAATGATAAATGGAGTTTAAAAAAACACTCTTCTACAATGATGAATTTTAATATCAAAGGATTATGGATCAAGGCATTGTTTCTTTCTAATCTGATTTTTTGTTTGGCTTGAATTGTTGTCAAGGAGCATATACACAGAGAAACTGAATTTCCAAGTGCAAATAATATAAAACTTAGACCAGTTCATCAAATACTTTCTCAATTTGAACAACTTAGATTTCCTTCTGGGGCCAATTTAGGGCCTGCTTCGTTTAGAGAGAGATATTGCACGGCATTATTCATATACAGTAATTATATTGGAGCACCATAACATGACAGTAATATGGGGAGGAGTGATGGTGATGTGTCCCAGTCATATCATTCTCAACAAATATATTCCCAGTTGGTCTAGTTAGATGCAGGAAAATTGCCTTGAAATTGTTACCTCATTGCAAATAACAGTAATAAGGTGGTGGAGATGAATAACTGTAGTGGCACTAAGGGTTCTAACTGTAAACAAAGCCATATATTACAGTAATGTTGTGGGATTGCCACACAACCACTGAGCATGCCCAAGCTGAGGTTATTAAAGGGTGAATAGTGTGTCTCTGCCTCCGCTGCTTGGTCATTAGTGGGGGAACAATTATTTGCTGCATGTGGTCTACATGTTGAATATTACGTTTAATAGATTGTTTGTCATTGGTGATGTCTCTGTCTAAGTGAATAAAGGATGTCTAACCATTAGGTTAGCGTGGTGCTGGGGACAAAACAGGAGGAGACTCAACAATGAACATCAAGTGTTTGTTGAGGAATTTGTGTTTTAGGTGTTTATAAAATTGCCTGAACTGTAAGGTAAAATACTATAAATTAAAAGGAACTACAGTGTGCAGCCTTTCTCTTTATTCTCTATATTCCTGTGAAACAATTAACTGTGCTATCTAGAAGGCTATAATCTCGACACAGAGAGCTGCATGGTCAATTTGCTGAATTCAGGCTTTCAGTGACTTTTACAGTCACTTTTACTTCAACTGCTACATACGTCTCAAGTGCCAGTGGGAGCTAAGGAGAGGCAATGAACATAACTACCTCCACAATGTCAACCTACAGCTCCTTTAATGTGCTGCTTAACTCTTTTGTCACTAATAGGAACTGCTGATGCAGTGAACCTTATGTGGCAAACTGCAAATACCAAAATGACCAAACAGCACACATTAGCAGTAATGAACATAGTAATGAACATCCCCTCTGCCGTGTAAATGAGAACATCACGGCTAGCATAATATTACAAGAATAGATTCTAGTGTTCAGGAAATGAGAATATTCAAGAAATACAAATGCAATTTTAAGGATTAGATTTGTTGCGTAATAAGGATATTTTCCTTTATCACAGGGTATATATTACAGAATGATAGAGAAATTACGGAATCATAGATGACAGGAATCTAGACTTCAAGTCTAATATTCACACTCCTGCTTCTCAAAAGAATGTTTTATCTCTTAAGCTGAAAAGAGAAAGCCGGAAGGGAAAGGCAGCACTGTAGAGGAAAACACGAGTGTTGGTTTTAAAAGTTCCTTTCAGAGCTAGGGCAAGGAATACACTAAGCGCTATCTTTGTTCAGACAAAATGATGCTGTGAGGTTTGAAGGAGACAATGAATTTTCATTTGCTCACTTAGAACTGCATGAAAATGTCAGCTCTAGCTTGTTTGGCGAGCAAATCTGAAGCAGAACCTGACTCGCTGCGTGTCTGAAATGCAATCATTTTTCTGCTCAACAGGAGTTGAGGGAATGAAGATCATCTATGCATCCCTTTAATTGCTTATGGCAGCGAATATGAGTGATAATTTCATCCATCAGACTAACTGAGCAACATGTTGCCAAGTACAACACACACAGTTGTTGCTGAGCTGGTTTCGTCATATTTGAAATTATTGACATGATAGTGTTACTGTATTTACCACTCTTATACAAATCTTTCCACGGACTGTGACAACCGCAGGTCACAACAAACCCAACAAGGACCTAAGAAGTAAAAGGTTACAAAGCGATGCTGCAGTTCCTGCCCACATCTTTGAATAGATCACGCCTTGCTCTCAGCCATCTGACCTTTAAACACTCGGGGAAGTTTCAGGCAGGCGACAGACATGTTTTACTTTTTCCAGTGAGCGTGCTGTTGAGGCTCCTGTGAGGGTGTGTCTCTAATTTGACTGCTGAACAGCAAACATCTGCCTGGAGTTAAGAAGATTCATCTCTCTGTCATTTTCAATCCCACACAGCATCCAATCCAGCCCTCCTCCTCGCAGAGTGGGAGGGAGGTGGTGAGAAAAAAAATTTAAAAACAACAAATATTAATGAGGTGTTACACTGAGAAATAACGATGTGTACACTCCCTGATAGCATCTGTACTTCCTTAATGGCATGCACAATTATGTGGGCTTCCATTAATATCAAGGCTGGAACTGTCACTGCTAAGGGCTTCACTTCAATCACTGCTGTGCCTCCACTGCATGTGTCTATAAGTACACAGAAAAGAAATATATGTGAAATATAGCTACATTGCCTAGCTATTAAGGCACATAAATAGCTGCTGGGGTGACGATAGCCAACAGTGGCCCCAACACATATTTGTAATGGAAAACATAAAAATGATTTAAATATACTGTAATGTTCTGAAACATCTTGGGGCACATCTTGTATTGGTCCTGCTAATTTATGCAAAGCCAAAAACAAGACTTATAGAAAATTCCAGCAGTAATGAGGACCTCTAGGTCTAGGAATTATTCGGTATTGTAATAGCATTCACAACCTAAATAACCTAAAAGAAAGAGATGCCACAATTTTTTTAATGTATAACTAAGTTGCATTCATTTAAAGCTATACAATACCAAAGCAGTAAAGGCCACATGTGATAGTAATCACACATTGTTTTTCAAACTATGCTAATTAAACCAATATAGCTTGCAGTCACATATAAGCATTAATTTCAGTCATGGTTATTTCATCAGATAATGGTGTCACATTATATATTTCATAGACAGCCTTAACACATCCATCCACACTGTTGAGATAGTGGCATAATTACACCTCTATTAGTGAATGTATTGCGTGTCAGCAATTATACAGTAGCATAAACTACATTTTGATGTTTGATGCATATTTCTGTAAGTGTACAGCGTAAACCCAGAGTCCATAAAGCTACAAACTCTACATCTTATTAACATTGCAAACTAAAAGATTAAACATCCATCTGTCACCTTTGTAAGTTGTCTGTGTTCATCAATATGCACTGAAGTGCACTTGGTTATAAAACTTAATGTCCAAATATTTAAAATTAACAAATGTGACCCTTAATTGCTCAGTTAAGTGGAGAAGTACAGTATTTGCTCATGGGATTGTGATAAGCTGTGAATGTTCTGGAGGGGGTGATAACGCCGTTGACATATTCAGGTGTCGGCTCCCTGGAGGAAATGTTTTACTGTTTGGCAGGTTTGAGTCTTTTACTTTCACTCAATCTGACTGGCGCAGAGAGGGACGGAGCAGGTCGAAAGTCAGGGGGGACTTTAGAAGACCATACTGATGGTTTTGCATGTTCAGCCCATTTACGAAGAATCGTGTCTACACTACTGCCTAACATGTTTCAAAGCAGCATGCCAAATATAAATTTTCCATCTTGCTGTTGGTTCATGTTAGTACAATATGACAATCTTCTTTCAGATGCTTTAAACCTTCTTCAGATGGGTAATCACAGTGAGCATCATGTTGCCTTTTTTTGTCATATATACTGTAAATAACATTGCCTGCTAACAGAGTTGACAGCAGCCTGTTCTTTGGACAATTGTCAGCAGTAATGTAACTGTGCAGAATATGCAACGTGTAAAGACGATGATATGGTTCAGTTCTGAAAAAGTGACTGCAGGAGAAAGAATTTCAGAAAAAAATATTGATCTCATCATAATTTAACTCTTTAAACAGACTCTCCCCAATACAAGTCCTCGCACCTAAATGATAATTCATTTTCTGTTCCATGCAAATTTACACAAAGTTACACAGTTCTAGGTGATGTTTGAATCATTTCTCAAACTGTGGAATAATGTAAATATTAGCAAATAGACAGACCCCAATCCCAGGAGGTATTTTTCTTCAACTTACCTTCAGAGGTATTCAGTATTTTCAAAGTAGATGGCGGTTCTAAAGGATTTTTCCTTTAGAACCGCCATCTACTTTGAAAATACTGAACACAACAAATTTCCAAATGATTCTTTTTTCAGTAAAAACTTAAAAACTAAGTGGTGGTGGGTGATAATTAAAGTTGTTTGTCTACTGACAGATCAGATGTGACTGACCTATCAGTCGTCTCTGACCATACATAAGAAAGTGGAGACTATCATGTACACCTCAGTCAGTCCAAGGACTGCTACTCCACTCGAGCACAATATCTTTATGAGTAGCTAGACAGAACCACATCCCTCATGATGATCTTAATTAACTTTTACTCTCCTGTGAGGACACCAGCTGAATAAATCTCAAGGACAATAGACAGGATTAATTCATTTATTTACTGAGCAAGTGCAGCTCATCAAATTCTGATATGGGCACGTCTCCTTCATGCAAATGGCTCTCACACCACCTCACTTCACCACAGTGATGCCATGATCCCTCTTTAGCCCTATGTTTATTTAAAAATGACTAATCAACTGGATGACTGTGGAAGGGATTTACCATTGTTTCAAGATACTAGCAGCCTGGAACTACATTAGAAGAGCAGGCATGGAGAAAAGATGGTAGAGTAAAATTCTTTATTGAAGTGAATGCCCAGGATACTTGTGCTTTAACTCAATAAAAAACACAAATATCTGTCTTAATATATATATAAACATTATCTGTACTGTGAGGATTATATTTTGTGTATAAACATGCAGACATACGTTTCTTAAACATGCCTTCCAAAAAGGTAATAAGAAATGTCTTTGCTGCTTCTGTTGCTTCCACAGTGTTGCCTTTCGTCTTTGTACAGTATATCACTGTGTTGTAATCAAACAACCAGTTAAAAATGCTTATCAAGGACAACCACAAAGTTTTATGTGAACAAATAACTCAGGATATATGAATATGCTAATAAGCCAATCCAAGGATTTGCTGTGGCTATGATTACATACCCCAGGGGTGTAAACCAAATAAAGGGTTTTAAAAAGTGTCAGCCTCCTCTGTAATTTAATACTACCCCAATCTGTTCTACCCTCTCTGTAAGCTTCAGCAGCAGTAGAGGCACTGCTGCTCTGTGTGGAGGAACATCAGAGAAATGTGTTATTTTCCTCTACATGGGAAATAGACAAGGGCATGATGGAAATTGCCTCCTTCACAGACCCCTGTGAAGAGCATTTTCATATTTTCATGCCTTCATCATTTCCTTTGAAAACCGTGAAGGGAGGGGTATGGATCCTGCATGGCATGCAGCGTTTGATGCGTTCACCACTGTGTGTTAAAATGGATCAATAGAACAAGACAAGAAAGCTGTTGGCAGAGCTCTGCTGTACCCCAGAGTGAGATGACAGTTGGGTAGGCCAATGGGACAGGAGGTGGGTGGGGGTTAACAGCAAGAAAGTGTCTGTGGTGGTCCCCTTTATCTCCTCCCTCTCTTCTTCCTCTTTCTCTTTGATTTCTGTTGACCAAAATCGACTTGGGGACATTTGCTCATTGATGGATCTCTTTTATTTTTACTTTGCTCTAAAGGAAGATATGAGAAGTTGCCTCACAGCTATGGATTAGCTTTGATTATGTGACAGAAGTTATCAGAGCACACAGCTGTCTCAGGGCCAACCTATAGGGTCCCAGTTTAGTATATTGGAATTGGGTATGCTAATGCTAATGTTATCAGCTCTTTAGTCACTGGTTGTACAAAAAAATACAAATCTCACTTTTTAAAGATAAACTAGTTAAATGGAGTGATCTGTTGAAATTTAGTTAAGGTGTGACATTTTCCAAAAAATGTAATGAGTTAACACAAATAATTGTTTTACAACTACTGAATTCCGAAGAACAAAAACTTTAGGTGACAAAATCTTCAAATTAAACACAGCACTTCTTTCTGACCATGCTGTCTCAGTCTTGAGAGAGGTTTGTGTGTGTGGGGGGGGGAGAAACTCTGTGAGGGTGTGAATGTGATTTAGAGATGGTGTGCACTGTTTACATGGCCTGCCTGGAGGGATGCGCTTCTGCTGGCAGGAGAACATTGTTAGCATGGGAGGCACGTCGCTTCGACCCCACTTCCCTCTCTGTGTCTCACTCTCCCTCTTTCTCCAGCTGCTCAGGGGCATGCGATGGTCTGGGAAAGATTAATGCATCTTCAACGGCATGCCGTGAAATCAAATTAGTGTACCCTGATCCAGAGACGTGGAGGGCTTAGGCCAGGGCCGAAGCGGGGACAATTCCTCAATAACTTACAGCTTTTCATCAACCCATGAAAGCTACAGTCTGTTGATTATTTAAATAGGTGGCATGCATGTGTTTTGATTTTGTGTTTTTAATGTCAGAAGAACTGTGTGTTATGGATTTACAGATTTATCCACAAAATTATCATGATTTGTTAGACACCGCGTTTGCTCTTAAACACATAGATTTCTAGCTCTGCAATGGGTCATTAAATGATATCGGGGAAGAAATGTGGAAAACAAAGCCACTCATGGCAATGTCACTTTGCATTATCTCAGGGATGCCCACATGTTATTGCAGGTTTCCATCAAATTCAGTCAAGGATGAACACCTATCCAGACCGAATATGCTGTTAAAATTGGATTTGCTGGGGGAAATAAGGGGATTATTACTACTTCAGTGTTCTGTTTCTGTACACTGCTTTTTGTCACTCTTGTATTTGATCATGTAATCAGGCGAGGAAAGATGGAGTCATTCACAGAGCTTACAGAGTAATAACCTGAAGATCTTTCTGTTGGTGCGGTGTATTTGGAGCATGTGGATCAGTGGGCGAGTCTGCTCTTAGATACGGAAATTCACAATTATCCCATGTGAGCTGCTAAACCAAGCCAGGTCACGTTGTCCACCTTTAGCCTGCACACTACACTGAATATTTTGCATTGCCCTGCTCACACTGGCTCATCCGTATTGATCATTACCATTCTGTGTACCTCCTGCTTACAACTGTATCCAACATTATTAGCCTTGTGATTAGCATTGCGTGACCTGTACTCTCCCACTGAGAAACAGGTGAAGTGATGCCATTATTTAGTACATTAGATCCATTCTTGAGGTGCTCAGAAAATGTAGTAACCTCTGCTGCTCGTAGGCAGTGAAAAAATGTGTGAGAGAAATGCATTAATAAGAGGATAGACAATGTACAGTGAATCATCATACAGAACTTTTGACCTGCAGAATGGGATTGGATTATGCCTAATTGATTTTACAGCTCAGAGGATAATCGAGACAAGATAAGCAATAATGACTATTGACATCCTGATAAAGTTAACAACCAGTCAATATAGAGGAGCTTTATGTTTAAACAATGAGGGGTGGCTGCGTATGATTCATCCAGATGTAACTGTTCGATGCACAGCCATTTAGAATTACAGATAACAGAGGTTTAGATGTTTTACAGTTGCTATGTGAAAACTTTGTAAATCCACTTTTGGTGTGTTCTATTTTAATATTGTGTTTTAAATCTTTTTGGTCTAACAGAAACATGGTATTACTGTAATGCCTTGAGGATAAGCTAAAAGTGAGCTGACTATTTGATTAGTGGTGGAAGAAAATACTCAATAAGCATTTCTTCAGCAGAGTCTTAACATATGCTGATATGGTGGAACAGCTGCCTGTTTATACATCCAGCAGATACGGAGCAACGTTAGCATCATTTGGAATCATTTGGAGTCTGTCCGTTGGGCAGAACAACAGATGAACTTAAGCCCAAAGTCCAAAGACCAAGAACAGAGTTAAAAGGTGAGACCTTTTAACTCTGTCGGTCTTCCCCGATTACTAGGAAATATCCGGCTCACTATGTTCACTAGCTATTCATTCATTTCATCCATCTGCCATTTGGTGCTGGCCAGTTAGCATACAGACAGCTTTTAGAAGCGTGTTTGTTTATTTTACTGAACACAGCTACATGTTGCTGGAAATGATACTGATGAGAGCAGTGAGTCTAAACCAACACAATAAAGTTGCAGACTGTTAAACAAAACCAGTGATCTGGAAGATTCTATGAAACCCTAGAAATGCTAGAAGGGAAAGGAACTGATTCACTTGATAATTCTTTATGTCACCATAAGCGATCCTTTGTCACATACAAGTAGGAGAGCCATTGTTAATATAAAAAAACTGATTATAGCTAATAGCTAACTTAAATTGATTTAAATTAATTTACTTTATTTAATTTAAGCAAATGAAAGAACCACAGGTGTTACAATTGTGGCATGTTTTGACATCACAGGTGGTAAAGGCACAGGTGTGATAATACAATTAATGATGGCTGAATTTCATTTAGCTGCTTCAGTTAAAGGGTCCTGGGATTGTGCATGCTGGCTCACTGTCACACTGTCATCACTCACCGGGACACAAATAGAACCATCGTTAATGTTATTAGCAACACCTGTGCTTTGCTTACTAAGTCAAAATATTTTGACCTGTCTAGTGGAGTAAAATATAAAGTCTCACAAAACTGAAATAGTCAGATGAAGTATCTGTACTTTACAGCTCTGGAGTAAATGCACTATTTTACTCAACCACCTGTACATTTAACACATATTATCTGTGTATTTTGGGTAGGTGGGTGTTGTCACTATACACATGGGATATGGGAGAGTTAAAGTGTCACTTGTGACAATTACAAAGTGCATGCGAATTGTTGTATTAGCTGCAGCTGCACAGGCTAGTGGAGAGGGTGGTGATCAGTGATTTTTCTAAAAGTTCTGAAGGATTACATAGCAAGGAGTTACAGGGTTGAAGGTTGAAGACAGCAAGTTGATTAAATGCCCAAATGCATTATCAACCAATTTAGCTCTTCTGGTATGGAGAAAGTTTAAGTTTACTTGTTGTGGTTACAATAGTTGGGTGGTTACTTTCAAAGCCTAATATTCAGGGAGATGAAATTGTAGCAAATTAAAAAAGTCAAAGTCAGGCCTTATTTATAAAACATATGTCAATCCCTCCTTCAATACCCTTCATTCGAGGTGAGCTCCAGTTTAAGATTCGTAGCATGTGCGCTTAACCCAGCCTTTGGACAAGTGCACACATCCCTCGCATGAGCTTCTCTTTACCCTATTGACTGAGGATGGGCTTGTCACTGGATCCGGATTAAAGTCTTAAGACTATCTATAAAAGGGGGTCAGGCGATGAGGGGGACTTGTCAAAGATTTGTTTGCTGTCAGGGGCTTGTTAGTGCCAGGAGAAGGTATGGCTGCAGAATAGCAAAAGCCTCGATTTCTCTTCTCATTCCAAAGTCACTTCAAGATCAAACCTCTCTCTTGCCACAATAATAATGAAAATCAGGCTCTTAATTAATCATTAGCATCCATTATATTAACAAGTCAGGAACCTGGTGCCACCAGAGGCTCTATATCAAATCTATAAAACCCATGAGTTCTAATTTAGTTGCCCCCCAGCTGCTAGCCAGCCTGCTTCGTGTGCCAGTCTGCTCTTATGCAATACACACATTTGCAATATTGAGTCCAAAGAACATTGAAAATTATAACCGGAGTGTTACTGCACAAACTAAGCTACATAAACTTACTGTGTATATGCATCCTACTGATGAGAAGACTCACTGTGTGTCTCCTTAAAACGCAAATAGGCCTAAAACTTGTGTGGGTTCAGTGTGCTGACTTGAGTGTGTGGTGAGTAACATAAATGTTTAACAAAGTCTAGTCAAAAACCAAGGAGGCCCAGAAGTCATAGAATCTATTTGCCAGTCATTCCACCTTTTATATAAAGTCTAATCTCCCTTAAAAGCAATTAGAAATTACATCTATTCTGTTTGCCTTGATAAGAGATCAAACGTTGCCTGTGACTATGTGCAAACAAAATGCTAATGGAAGGCCACCCAAATGCATGCATATTTGGCAAGTACGCCTCTGCAAACCACATGCAGATTACCTGCCCGTCGACCTGTTCTTAATTATTATTCATGTTTACAAACTTTCATCTCTTGGGACGGGCCGCAGAACCAGCTGCATACAAGATGAGCAAAAGAGGCTGCAGCGGCACACGGGAGTGGACATGAATTTATTCATGGTGAAAAGAGCCCATTCACGTAAGCGCCCTGCGTCTCCTCTCTGCCTCCTCAGAGAGCAGACATTTATGAAGACATTCCCTCAAAATCATTATAATAGCATTGCCATTCCAAGCAGCCGCTACCTGCGTCATGATTGCATTTGTTGCTCTGCCAATTCGCCACCCAACCAACCAACCCAACCACCCACCACACCACCACCCCCATTTCCTATATCCTATGGATGTAACCAAGCAAGGTGAGGGAGAGTGCAGTGCCTGCATTTCCTTTGGGATGTATGGAGAGGGTCTTAGCAGCAGCACGTTTTACACCTGTTCTTCACAGTCAGATTGCCTCAATCCACCTCCCACTATGGGAAGGGAGCAGCCGGTTGACTTGCAGCTATGGCACGGCAATCTGTAGGGGAAAAAGGATGAATTGTTAAAAAGAAAGACAAATATATATATATATATATATATATATATATATATATATATATAGTCCCAGTGGGCCGCTTTCTCTCTCTCTCTCTCTCTCACACGAAGTACACACAAATAATGCATGCACACATTTTCACAGACACACTCACAGAGGTTATATGTATTTATTGTATGTAGTTACCAGTTTTAATATACAATTTTATTTGTGCTCATAGTTTACTTATAGTGTAACTTTAACTGGTCTTTTAGGGAACAATAGTTAAAGATGCCTATTTTTCTGCTGTTTGACACACTTCAGGTGTCTCTGAATCAGTTCAGCCCAGTAAACATGTAGACAATGTCGGTGGCTTCATAACTGATGGCAGCTGTGTGCGCTGTCAGCTTTGTGTCAGTCAGCTCGATCAAAACAAGAAGCTCGGTCCACAATTACAGACTGCTGTCACTGCTTGATGAGGCATTAAGACAACAGAACAAGTTGTCAGATTGAAGCTCACGCTGCTCAGATATTGTCTAGATGACATGAAATACATAAAGCACCATACAGACCACACCTCTTGTAAAAAAGTAATAAAAGAAGAGAACATTTTGTGTGACAATTTAATCAGCAATTATGTTGCTCCATATTGAATAGAAGCTGTTGCTATATTACGTGATCCAGTTCTTCAAAAGTTGTGAGGTGGTCTCATCACTAGATTGTCCAACACAGACTGCAAAAGCCTTACACACCAAGGGCAAATTATTTTTGTTTGTAGAAACTGTTAAAACATAGAGGGCTCTTCCCATTAGCTAAATGAGTGATTAATGCACTAATGAATCATTAGAAGAGATCATTCTGGGTTAGAGTATGCCATCTCATAAATAATTGAGCTCAATTAAGCCAATCTCTGTAGGTCTTGCCTTGTTTCCCATATGTCTGACCACTGTCTGTCTGGGGGGGGGGGGGGGGGGGGGGGGGGGGGGGGGGGGGGGGGGGGGGGGGGGGGG